>BMAO01023886.1:0-19024 GCA_019973975.1 Trichonephila clavata | reverse complement strand
CATTTTTTCATTTTATTATTATTTATTTGCACAACTTCTTAAAATTTTAATTTATGACAAAAGGCCAAATTTTACAATAATTATGCTTTAACATTTGTATATAATATTTTATATAAATGTTTAATATTTATATAAATATGAAATAAGCGCGCTAATGCATTGCAAGACAGCAGAAAATTATAAATGATATAATTGTTTTTTTACAAAAAACAGTATAACATGGTTAGTATGATGGTTAATACGGAGTATTCTCCCGGTAGATGCAATACAGGCCTTACAACGCCTACGCATGCTGAGTATCAAATTATCAATCTGATCTTGGGGAATTTTACACACTCATCAAGCAATGCCCTCCAAAGTTCCTAAACAGGTAGAAGGAGGGGGTTGACGGGCTGCAATTCGTCGGCCAAGCATATCCCACACATGCTCCATTGGATTCAAGTCCGGTGAGTATGCTGGCCAATCCATACGGGTGATATCACCTCCGATGTGAAGGCATTCGTCTACAATGTTTGCACGGTGAGGACGGGCGTTGTCATCCATAAACAGAAATTCAACACCCATGGCGCCCCAAACAAACGTACATGTTGTTCCAGAATGATATCCGATAGATGTGGCCTGTCATCGTTACACTCTGAACATGCAGGTCAGTTCTGGAACAAGAATAATTCCTCCCCAACGAGCCATTCTGCACCACCTAACGGTGTCGTTCATTGGTTTTTCTTGTGGTAACGGTACCAGGCGCTCTCCATATGAAAGTCCGGCGAGAATCAGATGCAAACTAAACTGGTCGTTGGAAAACATCACACAAGACCACTGTTGCGGTGTCCGTAATGCATGCTCTCTACTCAGGTTAATCGCAGGCGACAATGAGTTGCGTAAGGGAACACATCTGACAGGCCTACGAGCATATAGACCAATGTCCCTAAGCGTCTGTACACGGTCTGCCTTGAATGTCGTACCGGTAGCTGAAGAGAGCTGACGAGACAGGTCTATGCTGTGCTCCGTCTGTTTTTTTGGCAGTAAACTGCCAAATACCGTCCTCATTCGGCGTTGTAACTGGGGGCGACCTGTGCTGTAACATCTACTCACATTACCATCACCTTGGAATCGTTGCAAAGCTGGAGATGACACTCTGGGTGATTCCAAGTTCCTCGGATACTTCCAGCTGGGTACGCCCACATTCCAGTCGTCGGCAATTCTACCACGTAAAAAATCATCCAAATGCTTCCCTTGTGCCATAACTATGCGGTTATTGCACTGAAAGGCTTTTAAAGCTTGCGAACATTTACTTCTTTGCCACCATTCCTTATACACACCCTCTCTTACACTCTCGTCATTGTGACGTACTATCCGCGCCATCTGGTTGTTTCCTGCAATTTGCATATTCTTCTTCAAGATGTGTGTGATAATTCTACAGGTGAAATTTTTATTTTAGAGTTCAATTTCTGTGTGATTCTGAACTATCCTTAATTTATGGACATGAGTGTAGTATGAATTAAAAAAACACACAAACAAACAAGCCTTTAATTCCATGCATTAACTATGCCTAATGTTTTATATTATCTCAATCTTCTCTCCTGCAGTTTAATAATAAAAATAAAAGCAAAAAAATTCAGCTCTATATCAAGTAATAGAATGCATGTGTGTGAAAAAGTCCATCTGGGTAATTTGCAGAAAAATGGAAATTATATGGTTCCAAATTCAATCGCGTTCTTTGCGTGACTTAAAGCAATTTATTAAAAAAATATCAGTCATTTAGATATGGGAAAAGAAAAAAATCTTTCGAAGAAAAACTACTTTCGTATTCAATTTGATTTTATATCTAAAGAATATTTAATTTGGAGCACAATGAGAAAGGTTTTAAAAAATATTGTTGTGTACCAGATCAATTTATATTTAAATGTGGTAAATATTACATGTTTGTTTCTTTCATCTTTTTAAAGAAAGGTTTCTTAATATCAAAACCAAATAGACTATATTTATCAGAAATTTCAAAGAGTAAACTATCGAAAATTCCCAAATATACCCTTTTCTTTCTACAAACGAAAAATCTTTTATTTGTTCAATTTAGGAAGCTTAAAGTCAAGAATAAAGCACGTTTTATTTTCAACATTGTTTACTGGGAGGCTAAAGCAAACATAGCTTTCTTTCTGATATTGAAAAATTTAAGTTTATAAAAGCAATTTTGAAATTAATATCCAGAACCCAAATTTATCCTCGAATACTCCATTTCATTAAAATAACAAGCGAAATATGAAATGAAGCACTATCAATGAAAACCAATATATTTTAAAGTAAAAAGTATCCAATATCTTAATAAGAATTGGGCGAAATAAATAACCGTGAAAGAATTATGTAAACAAAAGATACAGCTAAAAGAGAAGGGGGGTTTTCAAAAGTAAACCAGAAATTTAAATAGAAAAAGAAAATTTTATTGTTGATATTTCACATTATTTCTATGAAAAGAAACATTTTATTGGAAATATTATTTTGAAAGCTTTCTCATCTCTTAAAGTACCGCGTTGAAATAGGGATCAAAGCCTTGAGTAAAACATGAATATCTTTCCAAAAATTGGTCGTTACATTTCAAAAAGTGGTTAATAAATGTATAAAAGAAAAGTTTTGCATCAAATCAGTAACAAATAGAAACATAATAGATACATTTAAAAGTTAGTTAAGAATCAACTTTAACATTTTGCAAGCAATGAAGATTATTATAATGAAATGCTGATTCTTTTTTGAGGAAGTGAAAATAAATATATTACGACTTAAATTTACCACTTAACAGTTTCTTTTTTCTGTCAAATTATGTCAAAAAATAAGCATATTTCGTAAACATTTTAAGATGAAATCAATTATATAAACTCAAATCAGCAGTCAGAAATGTTATAAATATTGAATTTAAAGAAATAAACTAATTTTTATTTTCATTGAAAAAACATATTTTTACTTAAAATTGACTTTTTTCCGAAGAAATAAGCAAACTCAAAAGAACACTTTACAAAAATGTATATTAGATTTAAAAAGATAATATTGTATTTTCAGAGTTTTCCTTAAAAATTCCGTTTTTTGTGTGGTATATTTTAAATAGGGAGACAAGCATAACCCAACATCGCAATTGGGACAAAAATATCGAATTTCTTTTTTCACCCGGTTTCCACAAAACTGTTTCTTTTCGACCAACACACAAAACATTGCCATGTTGATCTCAATTTTTTATCGGTAGGAGGAATCACTTTTATATAAAAGGTTCTTTTCTGTCAATCGTAAGAGACTGGGCAAAATTTCTGATCGTTTTTTTTCGTTTACCCGCCCCCCCCCGCCCACACACACAAACACGTCTTTCAATAAAGCGATATATAATATCAAGCCTGAAATTCAAATAAGATAATTTTCCTCTGATATAAACCGAAAACATTCCACAATGATGTATCTAAAAGATGGAAGAATATTTTTTTGTATTATTTCTTGCTTCTTTTTTTTTTGTTATTGTGTAATTTGTGAGATGCTGATCTATTCTATCTACACCACAAAAGAAGTCCAATAACAAACTTTTATAAATTTCAGAATCATTTACAGAAGTTTCAGACTCACTATCTGAGTCAATATCAGTATTATTTTCTGTTATGAGCCTATCACAACCACACATTTTTTTTCTATTTTAAGCTCCAAATTTAAAAGAAATAGTGTTCGTAGTGCGGTACACCGACCTAGTAAAAAGAAAATTCCCACCTAATCTAGTTTAAAAGAATGCTGTAAAACCTAACCTTGAAACCGGTTTAGACATTTTTTTTTTGTAATCCTAACTTTACTCGACAGAAACATCTGTTAGAAACATTAAACACTAAACGAGCAAAAAAAATACGGGCAAATCAGAGAATTAGAGTAGAAAGAAGCGTTGCCCGAGCACCTCTCGGGCAAATCAGAGAAGTGCCCTTGTGGTGTTCGGGCAAAACTGGGAAGTGGTTAAGTTTCATGAAATCAACTGGGAAGATTTTTTTATACATTTATCTAATGCGAAGAAAATGACATGAAATCGGACACATTTTTATCAACTGTTTTGAAATTGAAGAAATTCGTTTTGGGAAGGAAAAAGCACTTTCAAAAATATTTTTGTTTTGTGTTATTCTGAACACTGCTACAAAACTCGTAAAGTGGTGTAAGTATATTTGAAGTTAATTAGTCTTTTCAGGATATAATGAAACAAACGTTATGTGATAAAGACAGCAGATATTAGTATAATACTACAGTGAAATTCATACAGTATAATGATTAATTCAAATAATCGGTACAAAGTCACATACACCCATAAGTTTTAACTAAACACAAAATATATATCCATCCAGAAATGTATTGCTTGCACAAAAAAAAGGATGAAAGCACTTTTCAAAATTTCAGAATCTGTGCAGATAAGTGGTCTATAATGTATAGATAAAGGGTAAAATGGTATATAAAAAATTAATTTCTATGTTAAATACTGCCACAAGAGGAATAAAGCATAGAAATGTAAATCTTTTTATAATAAAAAGTCAAAATATTTTTTGTTTAAACGACCAAGCGAAAGGTTTACAATTCTGTGTTATATTTTCAATCCCGGGATTTCGGGATTACATTATTAAAATCCCGGAATCCCGGATTAGGATTGGACTATTTATGAAAAATACTTACACATTAGCACAGTTGAAATTACAAAATAAAACTGAAAACATAATTTAAAAATTGTTTTTTTATTATTTTTATTGAAACAAATCAAAATAAAACTTATATATATATAATTCAGCATAAAAAAACAACTGTAAATAGAACATAGTGAAATTAATAAAACATTTCTTCGTTTTTTGTGTTTCTGTAAGTAAGTTTTTAAAAAACACAGCTCATCCAGCGTTTCATCGTTTAAACTTCTTATTTTTGTTACAAATTGTCCTTCCGAAGCAAATGCTCCTTTAGACTCTACACTAGTAGGCTTTATCATCATTAAATATGAGTACATTTTTTTCAGGCATTCTCGACGCCTCCCTCCATTTTCGAAAAAGAGACATTTCTTTTGAACTTTTTAATGACAGTGTCTCAAATCTAATAGGCTGCATTTGTTCATATCCCTCTTTGATAACTTTATGTAGTTCTTCTGCTACACTTAATGGTTTTTTGTGTACAAATTGATTCAGCTATTGAATCAGAATACGAATCCATTTTTAATGTTACCTCATTTGAAATAGAAGATTTAGTTGCGTGACCTGTTAGTAATGCTGTGGGATTTGAAGCGTCGTCAAGCGTTCCACTCTTAATTAAGGCATTTAATTGAAGAAGAAACTGTGACAAAATCTATTCCTGAGACTTTGCTTATACCATTGTATTCAGTATTGCAGTAAACCACTTAGATATATGCGACGCTCTCCCATACGAGAAATGAGAGCTGCACATATAATTTTTTACTTATAACTCTTATAACTGCACACAAAACATTCTGAGTACATAGTTCATAAGAAATATATAAATTTTAAAATACAATTCAGACAAAAATTAAATCCCATAATTAGCCATTTTAATCATGGGATCTTGGTATTTGAAGAAACACCGAGGTCACGGGATTTCGGGATCCTGGGACTGCAAACCCTAACTAATTGAAAGACAAAAAAAAAGCTTGCATCTGACAGACCCGACATAACGGGAAAGAGCAGGGTCATGAAATCTCCCAATGTACATTGTAAGATTTCATGAGATTGTAAGATTTCATGTATCACTATTCACTACTCAATAGTCATCATTTTCAATTTTTTTATATTGTAGAAGAATAATTATTTTGAATTTAAAATCATCTAACCAAAATTAAATCTGTTTATATTATTTTCAAAAATTTAACCCCTTTGTGGCAATAATAAATTTGAAATTATTATTTTTTTCAATCTCTATACCATTGAACATCTTTTCTCCATAGATAGATTCTGCTTAATAATCATTTTTGGTACTTACGTATTATCGCAAGAATCGCCAACTCTATTCATAACTCGCCAAGTTGACAACCCCGATTTCCTATGTGTCGTACACACTCAATCGGCCTCCATATGCTTCATTTCATATAATATCGCCAATAGGTTGTGATAATACGTAAATATACCTAATTTTTTTCCTCCACATAATAGCAATATACCCTAATACCTAATATTTAATTGTGGCACCCTAATGCCACAATTAAATGCTTGCACAGTAACTAAAGGCAAGCTCGTGGCATTTTCAATACGTTCAGTAAAATTTAAAGTGTAGCAAATGTTGGTGACATAGAGCTGAAAACCAAAAAAATACGATTTTCAAATATAAATAGTATAAACCTTGCATGTACATTATGCAGAATGACATGTTTTCAAGTGAAAATATATTACGCGCACTATAAAGCAACACGAGGGCATTTGGTGACGGACTTCTTAATTTTGAACCTCGATCAATTGTTCAGGATAACACTTAAGGTATCCAACCGCCCTAAAATTGTGAATTTTGCCAAAAATTGACACTTTTTATGATTTTATTTTCTAGACCATCTTATTAGCTTTATAAAAATACCAAGTTTATTATTTTTCGTTCACTAGAGCAAAAACTACAAGTGTTTTAATAAAAACAGATGTCATTACTTTAAGCAAGATATGTCATACTTTAAAACTCGTTTTACTCGAAAAGTCTTTTTTTGAAAATGCTCAAACGAGGACAGTGATTGCTGAAAAAGTTTCGAATATAATTAACTGAAATTTTTTGGGTATGTTTTTATAATATAGAAGTGTTTTAACCTTCAGATTTATCAATCATTATTTTATTACAAAACTTACAGTCCCTTATGTTAATATAATCACTGTTTTTTTTTAGCAATTCCATATTATAACTAAGATAAAAGTGCTCTAGTTGTTGTAAAAATTAAAATATATATCTCTTATCCTGAAGGTCATTTCAAAAATGAACAACATAGCAACACATCAGAATTGAAAAATTGAAACTTTGTTCATAAACTTCTGGTACAGATTGGGCGCCGTTTATGTTATTTTTTGCAAATTTTTACTCGTTTTTTCCCATTTTAGTAATAATAATTTCTTTTTCTCTTCTTAATTTTAGCATATTTTTCTTAAAATGTACTAAACAAATCTAAAAACCACAAAAAAAAATCCCCATATTTCTATTTTTTTTAAAAAAAGTTGTCCCAAGTCGTCGGATACCTTAAGCTAGTACCCCTTCTCTAAACTACCATACCACGACCACAGGAAGACTTTGTACATCAACCCCTTTAACGTACATCGACCTCTTTGCAAGACGGGTCTTCAGTGGTACCTGGACTAGAACTCACCAGCCACGAATTTATAGCCATAACCACTAGGCTACCGGGGCCCCGGCATTTTTCCAAATGTGTGTGAAAAGCAAATTAATCTCAACATGGGGAAGGGATTATTCTCAAGTAGAGTAAACTGCTAAGATTTCATGGTAAAGATATGTACAAATTTCGAATTTTCAACTTTCAGTGATTGTTTTTTGGTATTCCTAAGGTGGTCTACAGTAGCTCATTAACGAAAGGTTAACCAGAATCTCCTTACAACTTTTATATGTAATCCATCAGCAGAAAATAGTAGGGTAGTGAATAAACATGTTAATTGACATTTTATTCTTAAAATTCTGTCCTATTCGTATTCCATTTCAATTCCTCACAAAGGCTTTTTTATTAAGAATCATATTGGAGTGCATTTAGATGCGTAGAACACGAACACATCGCCTGTTAATGAAACGCACTTTAGGTACAAGGTTTACACGTATTGCCTATGTTTAATCCCAGAGATGATAGGGATAAGAAGGGAAGTGAATTTAATAAACGCAATAGATGAAATTATCTAAGTCAGATAAAGTGATTAAAGCTTGTCAATTATAAACCAACAGATTAGTCTACTTTAAAGGATGTTACATAATAATGCTCTCAACAGACTAATAATTAAAGGTTATTCACAAAGCGTACAAATCTAAATTTAATTTTCTTCTTTTTCTTGTCTTGTCTATGGATTTAGTGCACATTTATATTGGTCTAAAAGCCCCAATAACAAGAGAGGCCAGGTTTGGAGCTTGAAGACTGTAAAGAATGTCCTGTGGTGATGCATCAAGTTTAAAAAGAGATGCAAGAATGACCTTGCGGTCCATAGAAGAATGTTTCCATTGCCTCAAAAAGTTGGACTTCTATCTGTTAGTCCGCGGAAGTATTTTATTTCCCTTCTACCACCCATTAGAAACCAATAGAGGTGTTCCACAATCCGGCACCTGGGGACGCGCTCTCTAGAGGTTACATGCTCCCCCGAGTCTAAATTTGATACGTCTAATTAATGTAAATGCTTGGCAAAACAGTAACTATTATAAAATGCAAAATTGTTAATAAATGTCACAAAAGGTGTGCTTACAAAGAATATAGAGCTATGGGTAGCCTAGTGGATAGAGCATCGGCCTGGAGACCGGAAGGTCTGGGTTTGATGCTCGATGCCACCAAATACTCGCCGAGTACACACGGAGAACGCGCTAGTTAAATCAGTGGGTCAAAAATGGTGTCGCTATCTATCGTGTTGTGTGAGCAAAATCGTACTGTCACCTTCTTAGGGGCTCAAAGCTTAGGCTAACGACAGGCGTATATCTAGCCCGTTGCCATGATGAACTTCGTGGGTCTCGATCTGACTACGTCAGACAGGTGGCATTAGTAACAACAACAACGCCCATCTGGTATAGTGGTTAGCGACGCTGACTGCTGTGCCGTAGGGTCTGGGTTCGAATCCCGGTGAAGGCTTGGATGTTTGTAAATGTATAGTGCCTTCGCGGCATGGGGGTACTTTAAATAGCCGTCGAGCCGCAAGTCCTCTCGTGAGGTTGGTGGAAGGGGAAAGAGAGTTGGAAGGCCCCTGACCACTCCCAAGGTGTTCTCTCTCAAAATTGGGGTGGAACCAAGAAAAATCGTACTGTCACCTGCATGGTGCTCAAAGTTACGGCTAACGACAGGCGTACAATCTAGCCCTGTGCCATGATGAACTTCATGGGTCTCGAACTGACTACGTCAGACAGGTGGCATTAGTAACAACAACAACGAAGTATATATTATTCGTACTTTTTTAAACTTATACTCATAAGTGACCTGAATATTTCAAAATAATATTTATTTTTAATTTTCGAAGGTATTTGAAAATATTGAAGTTAAAATATGCTTCATATGATGTAAATAACGAAAATCAATATCTTGTGCTGTTATTTTGATTCATTATACTTAGTGTATAATATTCTTTATAAATAGGAATAAGGAATAAGAGACTATATATATTGAGAAGGTGATGGTGTGGTAGAGGTCCAATGACTATTTTGGATCATAATTAATTACAAACATAATAGAAGTTTTAATATATGTTTTATTCTTGATAAAAAAATATCAAAAATATTTATGCGCATGAAGTGGTTTGCCTAAACAAACCTCTCTCTCTCTTAATGAAATATATATAATACTATTTATCATTAAATGAAGTTTGAAGGATACACGATTTTAATCAAGAGGGTTTACATGGGATCTTTTCCTAAGTTTATGTCACTGTGAGACTATTAATAACTTGAACCTCTTCATTAGTTATTTTACTAACATCCACTGACACTTCGTGATATTCTTTAATGATCTTGAATTTACCCTCTCATCAGACCCGTTTAACTTTTTATGTCCATTTGTGTTCAACGTGATTCCTTCACAAAGTGAGATATTCGTATCGAACAAAGTCATATAGTAGCCCTAGAGGGCCTAATTAAGGGAAACGTGCGTGAGAACCCACTACGAGATATGTAGAAACTACTTTGCATAATATGTATGTCTATATAATTGCATGCATAACAATCTATTAAGTTTAATCTAGTATTAAAATAAAAAAGAAGGAAGATGATTTGTATAACGTCTTTGTTCCTTAAGAAATTGCACTATACGACATGATGACATTTAAAAATTTACAGAGGTTGCTTAAAATTTATTTGCAGGTATTCGCAATTAAAAATATTTCTTTGTTCGTTATTCATTTCATATATATGCATATCTCTACTTGTGCTTAATCCATTATTTTACGTATTTGCAATACTATTAGTAGCCTTAACAAAATTCAAGAATTATAAATAATAAGACGCAATAGCTTGCTGAATGGACTTGCAACATATTAGGTATTTCAGGTTTTATAACCTCAAAATCCATTGTTTTAAAATAATTGATGCATGTTAAATTTGCTCTTCCTTCTGATTAGAGTGTGAGCTGTCGATACCATTGTTATATTTGTCATTTTTGTTCTGATTCAAAATTACAAATACATTGGTTGCCCTAAACTAACTTTTGAAATAAGAAAACGAATATGTTCAGAAAACAGACAAGCGCAAATTATATAAAATTCTCCTTTCTCTATCCTCCTCCTTCTCCTCCTCTTCTCATCTCTCCTCTCTCTTTCCTTCACTCTCTCTCTCTCTCTCTTTCTTTCCTTCTCTCACTCTTTCCTTCTCTCCTCTTCCTCTCTTCTCTCTACTAAGTTTTAAAATAATAACAAAAACGAAAGTAACAAATATTTAATCAATAGTTAAATTTGTATGTGTGTGTAAAATCGAAAAAGTATCAAAAATTTTCTCTCTCTTAATTTTCCTACTTATTCATATCTATATTTGAAAAAATAAACTCAATTATGCTTGATATTGATTAATTAAAAATGTGTAACAATTTTAAGACATATTTTTAGTCTCTGAAAATTATAGTAATAAATTGGTTATGCGAAATTTCAAAATGTCTCTTCAAACTTAGGATAGAGCTAAATTTCTGATTAAATTCCATCCAAGAAAAAGAAGTATTCTAAGACATCAACGCCAAGACAAAAATCCGGAGCAGGATTTCCGTAACACCCTTAAGACATTTCCCGAGAAATCCCTCCACCTCTTCCTACTTAAACTTGCAAAGTTCTAATTTCCTGGCCCTGAATGTGGTCTATGATTAATTCATCCGAGTCCCAATAGACAGCGATGTTTCCTTGTGCCCAAGCATTCCTAAAGACGCCCTCCTGTCAAACTTTAAGACCCCTTTCTGGCATTCCTAGGAATACCCGCTCCTTCAATGACGTAAGCATTGGCGCGAATATTACATCTGCCATCGCGGTTAATGAGAAGTAGTTGCGGTTGGTTCTAACTCAATCAATTCACAAACCCCCCGGTCCTTAGGTTATTGTGCCGGCGGTGGGTGATGGCAACCCCCGTCATTAATGCATCTCATCTGGAATTAATCTCTTCATTTACGCGCAGAAGTTATATTAATGCCCAATAGTCGGTTTCAATTCGGTTTGCGGCTACTCTCCAACCAAATGCTTATTGTGTAAACAGTTATATACATAGGGGTGATATTGGGGATGTTTCGAGATTTATTAGGGGAAATACTATTCTGAAAAGCGAGTGAGGGTAATGATATTGCGTTTGGAGGGATTTCGACTTGTCAAAGCTTTGGACAGTCGAAATCCTTCAAATCCGTTAGACTGTGGTTTCACAGATTGGACGAATTATTTAGACCGCAAGAATGAACGCGGAGGTTATTGCAGGCGAATCCGGATTTTAATATGTGTCAGCGGAAGTGGTCATTACTGGTATGTGGTAAGAATGCGTAGGTGTTCGTGGGTTAGTCTCCGCAAAGGTAATTTGTTTCGATATATTTGATTGGTAGAGAATAGCTATGTCAGAAAGTGCGAAATATAAATTCGTCCGTAAAAGGATATGGATAACAGGCAAGGTAAAATAATTGTATAGAACAGAGTTATGTTCGAATTATTTATATATAAATGACATCTATATTCATAGTTGATTGATTGGTTAGTAGGTTGGTTGGTTGGATTAGAGTCGTATTAGAAAATTTCACTTGAGCTATTGGCAATGGAATTCATACTTTTGAGTCATGGAGAAATTATAGAGTGTGAAATTACATCTGGAGATGGTATTTCTTTTCCCTTACATCTATACCACATTAAGACTTTAAAATCTAATTCCATGTAATATGCTACAGTCACATTATACCACAGGAGTGAAATGTAAGAGAATCAGAACTTGAATAAGTGGTTCAAGACAAAAATAGTAGACAAAAAGACTCACTATTTTGATTATTCAGCTAGCATAATCATTTGCAGTCAAATAAATAATTTATGTATTAAAAACTTATTGATAAAAAAAATTGAATTAAGATTGCAAATTATCTAAAAGTTTAATTAAATTTTAATACTAGTTTTACAGATCAATCACATATAAGACTTATCTTTTTTTTTTATTCATGAGATAAAAATAGTTTCAAATGAAATAATAAGCAAAAATATTTTTTTTACTAAGAAAATATGCTTATTTTAGAAATGCTGTAATATGTACTTATATGTATCTATGTTTTTGTATTAAAGCTAGAAAACTAAAAATTATCCATGTTTACGAGAAGCTGCAAGTATTTATACAATCATGTAACACACAAAAATGTTATTGCACATTTATTCTACATGACATTCAAAATGCAAATATAGGAAACAGCAATGAACAATACTTTATGTGTATTTTGAAATGGTACTTATTATACCAGCGAGAAAACATCAGTTCAATCGGTTGTAGAACTACCGCAGATGGTCATGCGTGAAGTAACGTGTTTAAGTACAGAATAAGTTAGAGTAGGAAGGGTGTACTGAAGGATTGCTCATTTCCTTTGTCAACCATTTACCTCAGTTCATTTTCTGAAGGCGGCGGTAGCAGGACAGGCAAGAGGAGTCCAATTATATCCCAGCTTTGTTCAATTGGTGAAGGACGAAGGAAAAATGGGGGACTTGAAAGCATTTCTACATCTTGCAGAGCACATTGGCTAGTGCGTGCAGTATGCGGGTAGAAAAGGCACCCACGAAGAAAGAAAGTGTCACCAACTGAAACACATCCACATATGGTTAGGCCATCCTAATGTCCTAAATAAGAACCAGAGGTATGTGATGAGAGACTTCCCAAACCATGATGACGTGTTGTCGCTTGTGGAACATTCTACGGATGGAGATGGATTGGTCTGTCACTACTTCAACACCATATTTGTATATTTATCTACTAAATTATGTATTTTAATTTTCCAATATATGCCATCATCTTTTTACTGTCATCATAGTTTGAAAGTTATATTATTTTATTTGAGAAAGATGCAAATAGTAACCTTTCATTTCAACAAAGTGAATACTTTAAGCAGTTTTTTGGCTAAATACACTGCTGTTTGTAAGAAATGCAACACCATGAAGGAATCATCAGAATTAAATGAACTTTGCAGCAAATATCAATAATATGATGTTAAGTAAAATAGTAAAGTACAGAGCCACCACGCATGCGTGGCGTGCACAGAGCCCTCTGAACTGATGATGAAAGCGTATAAATAGAGAGCTGTAGCGGGACGTTGAAAATAGTTAATGATTATTTGTTAGTGCCGAACGTTTAGTGAGACGTAAGTACGCCTCAACGACGAAATAAGGAGAAATTCTAACAACTTACGGAGTTTGAACGGGGGAGGATTATCGGCCTTTGAGAAAGAGGAATGGCCGCGGTAGCCAAGTGGTCAAGATATCGGATCATGGCTAGCGTGACATGATTTTGAGCCCAATACCACTGAAGACCCGCCTTGGTGTAGGGGAGCGATGCACGTTAAATCTGTCGAGAACTCAAACGTCCTCCTGTTGGTGCGGTGTGGTAGTTAGAAGAGGGGGTGCCAGCTCAGGTGTCGTCCGTGTCACTTGACCATGGTTCAAAATTACACGGTCCGTGGCCAAAAGCCCTCGTGTAGCTGAACAGTGCGACATTAATATTCACTCACTCGAGAAGGAGGATTTTCCTGTCGCACAATAGGCGCTCGTGTGCAGCGAAACAGTTCCACAGTGATGCGAGTTTGGAAACAGTGGATCGACGAGCACCGAACAACTCGAAAAACTGGCAATGGACGACGGAAGGTCACGTCAGCGCGCGACGATCAACACCTGCTCCGCATGGAAGTAAATGACCTTACAGCTTCCTCCAGGCAGTTGGCAACATATTGGTCTACTGCTACAGGTGTACTAATGTCGGCTTCGTCAATTCGTTGACGTCTGCTACACAGTGAATTGCGTGCAAGGGTGCCTTTATACAGGATCCCCCTCACGGCAAACCATCGACGGCTGCGTCTGCAATGGGCTCATGGGCACAGAGCCTTTCAAGCTTTCAAGCACCAAGTTGTCTTTTCAGATGAATCACGCTTCAATTTGTGGGACCATGATGGCCGCATTCGTGTTATACGCTATGCCGGTTAACATTGTCTTCCAGAGTGTGTTATCGAATGGCATAGTGACCTAACACCCAGAGTTATGGTTTAGGGTGCGATTTCTTATCATGGACGATCCAATTTGCTACCAAGTGAGGGTAATCTCAGTAGCAATAAGTACGCCCGTTAAGTGCTACAGTCCCTTCCTTCAAGGCATCCCTGGAGCTTAATGCCCGCCTACATGTTGCAAAGACTGTTCGAGACTTCTGTTCAGCCTAACACATACAACTTCTTCCTTGGCCTGCTTATTCGCCGGATATGTCTCCTATTGAGCTCGTGAGAGATTTGATTGGTCGGCGTCTCGCTCGTGATTCGTGCCCTGCAGCTTCAAACAGCGAACTTTTGTTGCACATACAAGCAATATGGAATTACCTTCCCCAAGCAGACATTCAAAATCTGTTTGACTCCATGTCACGTCGTATAGCAGCATTTATTGCAGCGCGTGGTGGCTACACCAAATACTGATTTCGAACACTTAATTGTTTTTTTTTTGCTTTGAAAATTTTGTCATTTATTTCTACTCATTCAAGACGTTTGTGCATTAAATTTCATTTAATTCTGATAATTCCTTCATGGTGTTGCTTTTTTTACAAACAGCAGTTTATTATAAACTTTTCATCGCTTCTTTTTTAAAATGTATGAATTCAACAGTATATTTAGATGACTTTGCAGAAAAGTTAATTAAATTTCCTAAGAATAAAATAGTTTTTATGAGATATTTGCATAGTAAACAACATACTCAGACTCAAAATTTTATATTCAAAAATTCAGAATGATAAATTAAATTCTTAATTACTTTTATCTTATTCTTCATCTTACTAGTTCAGAATCCTAAGAATCCTATTATGTTTTAATTTTGACAATTGCCAAAACAATATACAACAACTTTAAAAAAAAAGAGTGGCAACTTTTTCGTTGCTAATGAGTTTCATTCATTTTCATTCTTTGCTTGAATTTATTTTATGATTTTGAACAATGGATTCATTATGAAAACACCCGATGAAGCTCTCTATTCGAATAATCCTGTTTTGAAATAGTTAAATAAGTATATATCATTCATTATAAAAGAATAATAAATAAAACAAATATATTTAAAAAATTAAATCCAAAAACTTTCAAAAAAAATATTTTGCTTAAGAGAATATTATTCGTTTATTTTATTTTGCATTTTTACTGATGTACGGTTATACAAAAGAAGTTTAATCTTTGTCGTTTCTTCCGACGAGAGTTAAACATATATGTTGTACTGAAATTGCAAAATATGTATTGATATAAAAAGATCTATACTTAACACTCTTACAAATGAATAACACTTAAGTCCTGATATTATTAACAATCAGTAGCGTAAAATATATTTGATGCATTTTAAATGAAATTAAGCCTCGACACCCTCATGTAATATAATGTTCTAAAATTAGAATTTAAATAAATGATATAATCATTAAAAGTAAAAAATTTGTTCTGATGTCATTCTTGTAACTTGAACATGATTCAAAATTAAGAGATCTAATGTAAATAATTTCCACAGTGTTAGAATGCAACTTAAATTAAAAATTTAGAATATTACTAAATTGACAAAGTTATTGTAAATATGTACAAATTATTTCTAGCATTTTATTGAACTGTAGCGTGGATCATTTCTATTTATTAAGCATCCGTACTTTACTGTATAGCATGGTATATACAGTATATTCCCTCATCGGCGAATAACGCTGCACTTATGCTTCCAATTTGCATTTTTTTAATTTTTAGATATATTCACCGCATTACACGCACCCTTTTTTTTTACGAAGAAACCTGAAATATACACGTGGAAAATGCTCTTATTCTTTAAAGTCATTTATTCAAAATAGTATCCCAGGTTTTTGAACAATGGTATATTTCTAAAATTAAAACCCTAAAGATCAAGAAAAGAAGTGCTTAAAAGAGTATGTGAATTTTTAGAAGGGGAAAAACATTTACAAAGGAAGGTTGAATGCGTCCCGGGAATCTAGAAATAATATGCGAGTGTATTATAAAAGCATGGAATATAAATAAACCTGACATTTTTCAAAGGTCACTTTAAACAAGTAATATTTAAAAAAAAGTTTTTTAAGTCAATTCCTACTTATGTCAACGAAGAAAAATTTTATTTTAGCTACTCTTTATTAAATAATTACAATTAATATAAACATGTATAAATATATATGACAGAATCACAATATTAAGTGACAAAATAGAAAATGATTTTCCTTGCAATTTTCCATTTTTCTTTCTATAAATGGTGTTGGGCTATTTTTGTTTCTTTATTCAATAATTAAATTTAATTATTCTGATAAAATAGTATAGTAAAAAAGAAATCACATTCTCAGAAATTAGGCCATCCCAGGTGGGATTCGAACCCACGACCTATTAGATTAGAAGTCCAACGTGCTATCCATTGCGCTACAGGGACGCAACAACTTTCTTTTCTATGCATTCTGTTGGAGTATTATATTTTTGTTTTTTCCTATTTATTCATTAATTAAATTTAATTATTCTAATAAAATAGTATAGCAAAAAAGAAATCACATTCTCAGAAATTAAGCCATACTAGGTGGAATTAGAACCCATGACCTTTAGATTAGAAGTCCAACGCGCTATACATTTCTCTACAGGGACGCAACGAACGATTTTCGCGCGTTTCTGAGTGAACTAATAGTAGGAGTTGAAACAAAATGTAGTGTGTGTTACAATCTAGAGATAATGGATTATTACTACAATGGAGATAATGGATAATGTTTATTTATGGATCAGAGAAACAGTGATAGAGTGAATAAGAGACAGAATATTCGATTATGTGCCTGAAGTTATAACAGAATACGATAATGGCTAACTTTCCATTTTATCCAATTAAAAAAAGTTCATAAGCTATACCATTTCCTGTAAATAAACAGTATTTAGATATATGTAGGAATCTATTTTAGTATGATTATCTTCTTTTTATAACCGGCACCCGTAAATTTCGATCTTGTGCTAAAAGTGAACGTTATATGCCGGAACATACGGTAAATATTTTATCAATATGCATTAGAAAAACAAAAATCGAAATAAGTATACAAGAAATTATATAAATTAATGTACTAACAACATAAAATCGTACGACAAATGAAACAAATTCTTTGTTTTGCACAACATAACAAAATGTTCCATGCAAAAATCCTAACGTACTCCAACGTGCAATATTTCCTCGAGTTTTTTTTTTTAAGTTCAGAAATCTGTTTTTTAAGACAAGGTTGCCACTTAATCGCTCCTCTTAACGCCTCTCCCAATTACCACCCCACTATTTTCACTCAAAAACCTCGAATCCTCCCCCAGCTTAGTTGGAGATTATTTTTTCATTAACTAAATGCAAAGGAATGGCAAAATTGCCTCCTCTCGGCTTCGGCGTCATTGAAGCGTATTTAAACCTCGATGGCTATCACCTAAGATTTAGATGGCCCATTATGGCGAGGGGGGAGGGCTTATAAGAAAGTTGCCCACAATGATATAGAGATCCCACCAACAGATAATAGTAGGCAGTAATTAGGCCGGTCTCTGCTCGATGGGTATTGGGGTCCTGATCATAGTATAATAGATGTCTTAAATTATCGTACCCAGAATGTATGGGGATGTTGGTTGGTGTAAGGTTGTTCGGGGAGGCTCCTTGTAGAATGGAGGAATTATGAGGGAGGATTCCAGGCAATTATTTCTGGTGAGGAAGCGTGAATGGTAGGGGTGGAAAAATAATCTGCATTTTTCTTTAGTAATGTCGCCTTTTTAGAGGTTGTAATGATATTCCGTGGCTCAAAATTACCCCATTTTGTCACAGTGTAGTCTTATATTGTTTGGAGAGGAAACTAGTTTTCTTATCGTCAAGTGACCACAGCGGTTATGGTGAAAACACTTTTTTTACGAAGTTTTAAATTCGTTTGGGGGTTTACACTAGCTGGAAAATAATGAAGAGATAATTAAATTGTGTCGCTTGGTACAAGCAAAAGAGGCTTTTTCTTTCTCTCTCTCTCTCTCTCTGAAGTAAGAGAATGGTTTTTAATTTACTCCACTCACCTTGTAATTTTTCACCATGATCAATTTTTTTCTTCGTAAGAAACGAATTATGAGTTTAACATTTCATTTAATACCCCTTCCAATTATGAATACAGGGTTATTCATAATTCCCTCCAGGATTTCAAAGCGCTATAGTAAAAAAACTAAGACGAATATAGTTTTAAAAAGAACGTTTGAAAGAATACAGAAACAATTTAGATATCTTACAGGTGTTATATGGTGAAACCTTGGTTACGTGGCATACATCTATGTGAAAGTCCGGTTTCTGCCGCACTCCTCTCAACATGATACTATCAACTTTATTATCAGCAGGGACATCTTAAGGAGTAGGCCAACTAGGCCCGGACCAAGGGCCTCAACATTGTTGGGGACCTCGTCTCGTTCTTGATTCTTCTTTAAAAAGATCATAATCCAAATCATGTTTGTGATTGAATGTTGTTTCTGACATATTCTCCGAAAATAATAGAATTTCAAAATATGTAGCACTGCTGTCAGTTGGCATTATTTTGTGATAACTGACGTCCCCACGTTTAGGTTGAGGCTTATCACCACATTGCCATCATTATTAACTTAATTGAAAGATGGTAGTCAGTACAGCCTGTTTGTGCCTAGATTTATGAG
>BMAO01023885.1:0-22805 GCA_019973975.1 Trichonephila clavata | reverse complement strand
ATCATATATGCCTTAAAATGCATTTATAGTAAAAAGCTGCTAATTCTAAATTACAAACAGACACTTGAATTTTATTTATTTGTATAGATGAGGAGAGTTACTGAGGACTGTGCACCATCAAAAGAAAATCGACTTTTCTTGAGTGAGAGTGATCTCAAAGAGGACATTTCTGTGTCCAGTGCAATTCAAAGTAAGAGCGATTTCCTTGGGACTTATTTTGGATGCAAATTTATGCAATGTGTAAAAATGTCGGCTATTAAAAATCTTTAAAAAAGACGAGCTTTTGCTGGTCGCCGAGGAGTTAGGATTAGATATACCTCCAAATCCGAAAAGTATAGAGTTAAAAAAATTAATTGAGAGTAGTGAAATTTTTGAGACTGAGATAATGAGTTTTTATAAAGTGTAATTGATGGTGTTTTCGGCTGAAAAGAACGCTAAAATTGAACAAGAAAAATTTAAATTAGAATCTGAAAAAGCTAAAATTGAATTTGAAAAAATTAAGCTAGAACAATTAAAAAAGGAGCTAGAGTTAACTAATGCTATAGATGTAAATTGCCCCCAGTGCAAAGTAAAAGTGATGATACCGAATTTCTCCCTTCTAATATAGAAAATTTAATTAAAAGTATAACAACTCTGACAATACCTGTCCCTTCTAATACAGAAGCCTTTAATTTGTTTTTTCAGTCCTTAGAAAAAGCTTTTAAGACAAAAATTGTGGAAGAGAGATTTAAAGCAGAAATTTTATTGAATATTTTGGGAGAAAAGGTGGGAAAATTAATGATTTATGTTAAGCAAGAGGAACTGGATAATTATGAAAAAATCAAGCAGTCAGTGTTAAAACAATATCAGCCAACACCTCGGGTATTGCTTAATCAGTTTCGAAGGTCCCCAAAATTAGCGAATGAAAATTATGTTCAGTTTACGTGTAGAATTGAAGCTATGTTTGCTTACTATTGCAATTTTTTTGAGAAACGTCAATGAATTTAATGAGTTGTGCCAGTTAATTGTTACCGATCAAATAATTAATTCCCTTGATCAAGAACTGACTAGTTATATAAATATTAAAATGGGCGAGAACTGGTACAAGCCGGATAAGCTTGGTCGTGAGTTAGATTTGTTTATGTCTTCAAAAATTTTTAGTAGAAATTAGATAAATCCATTTCAGACAAAATAAATTCATTAAGAGTGGGTTCAATAGGAAAGGATCAAAAAGTGTAGCAAGTGTTTTTTTTTGTCCGATGTCAATGAATCTAAATGTTTATATTGCGGTGACGTGGTGTGGTTGGTTTGTCGCCGGCATTCTACACCCAAGGTTGCGGGTTCGACCCCGCCCCAAGTCGGTGGATTTTCTTGATGCAGAAAATCGACAACAGCCATGTCGTATGATTATACGGCATGTGAAAGATTCTTAGAGTGTCTGTTTGGCTTGGATGCTCTCGAAAAAATCAAATCCTAGTACAAAGTTCACATCGGCTAGAGCTCAGTTGCCTCCCTCTGTGGAGGAAACTGGGCGTCAAAATTGCTTGTTGTAATTGGTATTGCTTGTTTGGTGCAGCGCTAAAAAGTGGTACCAGCTCCTGGGGAATGTACTAGGTCAGTGATGGCGAACCTATGACCCGCGGGTCAGACACTGACCCACACAAGCATTTTAACGGACCCACGATCGCTAGACAACCCCTTTTTTATTTGGGTTTATTTAAATTTTCTAATTTGTGTAAATTATTGTCTAATTTGTGTAAATTAAATCTAAATTGTGTAAATGTGTAGACTGTGAGCGCCGAACCCAGTGCTCTGGCAGTACTGCCCCTCTGAAAACGCATACTTATTACCAGATATCGGTCTTGGAGGGGGGTTCTGACTCTTGGTCGACCTGATACTGGTTGTCGGGTAACATCTCCCGTTCTTCGAAACCTGTGCCACAGTCTTGAGATAACAGACTGGCCCACATTCAGAATTCGAGTCACTTCGGTTTGTGATCGTGAGGATTCCAGCATTCCAACGATTCTTCCTTTCGTAAACATGTCCAATTGGCGTCTTTGTGTCGTCATTCACCTTGTCTGATGGTTAACAGCGTTCGTTCGCACAGCAGTTGCACGAAACTTGTCTGAACTGCCTATGCTCCGTAAATCGGTTTCTCCGCGTTCCGACATGCGCCGGTGTTTCGCGCAGGACGTAGTTTTGCATAAACCCAATTTTTCTTCTTCACCCAATTAATATCCGCAAGAAATTTGGAATAATTTTACGAATATTTACTCCATGTTTTTCGCATTTTACGATTTTTACCGGAACGAAAAAAATTACGGTTTGAAGCCCTGTCCAGAACCTATGTTAAGTTATGGTTTCGCAGTCCTGCGTAAGATCCGACTTGGGGCCCAAAATCTGACTTCGCTGAGGGGTTCTAATATTTTCCGTTACGCCCACTGTTAAATACATACCTCGGAAAATATCAAGCATCTCGAAAAGTGTTATAATAATTTCAAGCGATCGTTTTTCTCTTAAAATTAAATCATAAGGGCTTTAAATTATTTTTTGTGAGTTACATACTGTAAATAAATGTTGTTGAACGTTTAAAACACACACATATACTCAAGCATATTTTCACTCACTAACAGATAAAAGTTAAATTTTATAACGTGTGCAATTTCTTTTCAATTTATAGTAAATCAACTTGTTTCTCTCTTTTTCACCCATTACTGAGCAAAATACTGTCAATCCCTAATTTAACGAATTCATTGGCACCAGTGGCGTAGCGTACATTCCCGTGACCCCCAGGGAGGGAGCTTAAAGTCTGATCACCGCCAAGAATTTACCCAATATAAAATCTAATTTGGGGGCACAAAACCTGACTTTACTGGGAGGGGGGGGGGATGTTCTCCGTTACGCCACCGAACATTTTGTTCGTTATTTCGGGGTCCAAACAAAATACAAATTTTTTGCCTTTACCTTTTGAAAATTCTGTAATAAGCAACTACACAGAAAATATATCCTTACTCAGAAATTACACACTTTATTTCTTCAGCTGAAAATATACTATTAGGGATTTTTACGTACCAGTTATAATTGGAAATTTTAAAATACTCCCCCTGATAGATGTTTGACAATTATTTTGATTTCTGACCCGAATGAGGTCTTTTTCGACTCTATGCGGAGAAGAAAACTCTGCATCATTTACATTATGTTGCAGAAGTGAGAGATGTGTTTGCTCAAACAATGTAAAACATTGGAAAATGTAACAGTTTTGATTGGAGCTTCATTATCAATTTCTGCATCAGAATCTTTATCCATTGGCTCCGACTAATCAACACTTTCCTCTTCAGTGGCACAGACAGACAGACCGTCATCAAATGTAACATCATTGTGTCGTGATATATAACCTCCCCTAAGATTATCATCTCCCCGTCTACCGTTACTTGTTTCTGGACGTGTAGGTGGATTAACGAATTCAAAAGACATCTTTACAAATCACTATATTTATTGATATCTCTTAATCAAGGAAAGTTACAAATACACTATTCAGATTTAAGAACAATAAAACACAGTGGAGTATGAGAAGGGAGCGGAACTACGGAATCTGAACTGAATCCACGAAAGATCAGCACGCACAATTACAGTTAACACACGTACACGTATTTATAATTTCTAAGTCACTAACCTGATTCCTATATTTCGGCAGGTTCGTCTTGTGGAATAGTTTGGTTCAGGTTGGATCAGATAAAAGCTGAGATTCTCTGTCGACTTTACAAATTCAATCTTCAGCTCTTCAGCTTTGCTCGTCGCGTTACTTCACACTAAATTTGTCAACAACTGTGAGTTGATTTATCGATGCTTCAATTCACTTTACTTTAAAATTCTAACTCTTCACTTTACTTCTCTCTCTCTCTCTTTCGCTTTCACCTTTACGTTAACTCGCGAAACTCGAACTTATATAAAATATCTCATTTGCATAAATCACGCTTTGGCTCCCGGTGGAGATTGGTTGAAATAAAAAAAAATGAAAGAATAATTGAGAGGATTAGTGAAGACCGTACAGATCCGTCACAATTGTTAAAATCTAAAAAATATCCTCTGCCTTGTGGAGTTGGATAAGATAAGAAAGGAGTTTCCTGTCCTATCCGAAACTCACACGATAGGTTACACTCCTGACTCAACCGCACCTGTAAAGTCTAACAATGGATTCACCGAAATTTCAGTCGAAATGTGTTGCTTACAAGAAAAGTCTTTCTGTTCAAGACAAAATATCATTCGGAAAAAAAGAATCCAAAAAATTTTTTCTAATACTTATCAGTAAAAAAAAACTTCAGCTGTTGAAATAATTTGTTAATTCCCGGTTTATTAATCGTTAAATAGAAGGTTTTGCCTTCATTTTAATCGGGAAAAGAGAAAAATTCATTAAACAGGGGCTCGTTAAATCGAGATCCGACTGTATATTATTTCGGACGAGAAAGATCAGATGAATTAAGAAAACATTACCTTTCGCTCAACACTAAAAATTCGAGACCTTTTTCAATCATCCGACGATCTTTTCTATACTTCGAAATCCAAAGCTAAGAAAAAAAATTTCACAATTTAGAAGACTAAGTCGCCTGCAGTATCTTTCACACAGCTATTAACACTTTAAAGAAATACCAATTGCTTGGATGAAAACAGTTACAAATTAGAACAGTATGAAAATCAATATGAACACATTTTCACTAATTTGTTAAATGGCTTGCTCATTGTAAAGTAGTTTTTTTCACAAAGGTATAATTAATATTTTGTATTATAATGATGAGGAAACAAATGCTATGCATTTAGATTTTTTTTAAAAAAATTTATGAAAAATCTAACGTCAATAGATAAATTCTATACTTGACGAAAAATTTTTAGTACCTATTTGTTATATACTTTAAATTTTACTACTTAAATGATTAATTGTTTTAAAAAAACAATTCTACCCTTTTAATATTGAAACCTTGAGGTTGTTAAAGCAAGAAAAGAAGCATTAAATTCGGAGTCATAGTTGTGATAAAAAACAAATCCCCCCTCCCTAGTGTGTTCGCCACTGCTTGGTGGCGTGGCAGGAGTGGACACATAACATTTCGTGGCTTTAGCGGACACTTTAAAACTCATCGTGGTTTGAGCGGACACATTTTCCCCCCATCTTAGAACAGCCATGGTTACGAGCAGCCAGAGCGGACAGTAGAAGGGTGGAATTCCAAATTAAATGCAATCACTGGCAGAAACCAGCCTAATATCCACTTGTGACGGGTGCTTACGCGTTTCACTAACCTTCTCTTATAAACTTTTAAATTGTATTTATTTTGACCAATCCCCACTGAGAGCTGGAAGTGTGACTTATGTAAATAAGATAGTTTCGGGTTTAGCGAGTTCGAAAGAGATATAAAAGGGAGAAATGAAATGAAGAGAAAATGATGACTAAGCGGTTTGATAGAGTAGAACTCCGTGTTTGGGATTGAAAAGTAAACTACGTGGTTGTACAAAAAGGTGTTTTTAACCGTCTAGCTTAATGAAGTGAAATTTGAAGATTATTGAAAAAGATTCCTTAAGGCGGTTCAGAAGTTATTGAAGATATCCTAGATTATAGCCACTTCCTAAATTCTACTCGTTCCAGGTTCCTTCTGAAGAAGATTTCAGGTCTGTAACTTTTGCAGTTTAGATTTAAATGTGTAGTTTGATTGTACGTGTTATTCCCCTCGTGATATCAGTTAGTATTCCGTCGTCCATAATTGAATTCTGATAATACTCCATGATAATTTATTGTTCTTAAAGTTGATTATTAATTGTAGATTTTTGTCTTAAAGAAATAATAAATAAGTGATTTATTATTTGAGTAGTCTTTAATTATGAATACTACATATCCTAACATAGATAATATGCAAAGGGGTAGTGGGAGACTACGACACTGGCGCCCAAACGAAATACCGGAATTAAGAGCAGGTGCAGGATTTAGAGTTTTGCCGGAGTTATTTTTTTCGGGTAAAGAAAATGTGTTTGAGTTTCTAAATAATATTGATGATAATATAGCTTACTATGAAATACCGGCGAATCTATCGTGTGCATATTTAAAAGGTCATTTAGTTGGGAGAGCGTTAGACTGGTTCCATGTTATCGGCTTCGAGTGTGTAAATGAAGAAGCGACTGCATTTGCAACACTTAAAAAGAAATTGTCAGATAGTTTTCCGGTAATACGGAATAAATCAGAGCTAGAAGCTCAGTTTTTTTCGTCAAAACAACGGAGAGGTCAAGCCCCGTCAGACTTTATTTTTCAGATGTTAAAAATACATAAAACCTTGGAATTAAATTATGATGAGATAAAGTTGATTGATCACATAGTAATACGACTAGAACCCCAAATAATGGATTATTTAGAAGTTCGAAACCCCACAACGAAAACTCAATTGATAGAGTTGGTAGACCGGTATGAGGAACGTCATAACTGCAGGGAAAATCAGGGTTCGAGTAATAATTTTGCTAGACGAAGTTGGGATGTGAGTAGGAATCCTGAGGAAAGAAGGAATAATAGAAATTGGAGAGATACTGGGGTCGGAAATAGTCAAAATGATCAAAGAGGACTAGGCAGGGGTGCGAATAATTTTCCTCGTCGTAATTATCAAAATCAAGGATTCGAGGGTGGTAATCGATACAATCAGCCAAATCAGAGAACAGACCGGTATCAGAACCGTAGGATGGTGGTTAGGAAGGGTCCTAATGATGATTCAGCAAAACAGAATTGGAGGCGTGTTGATTGCAACAGCGAAAGGCAAAGAAATGCCAATTTAAACTTTCAAAGAGATCGTATTGAGTCAAATCCTCCTAATAGAATTAGACTTAATTCATTGAGATTATCACCAGTTGAACTTCCGTATGTGCCGATTTTGTTGAATGATACTTTTTTAAAAGCGCTCTGGGATACAGGTGCGGAAAAGTCATTTATTTCAGAAAAAACGTACCGGTCGTATTTTTCTTTCTGTCCTTTAAAAAAATCGTTAGCTGAAGTAGTTACAGCTCAAGGGTCACAGTGCAGAAATTTAGGCACAGTTGAGTTGAAAATTAAAATAAGAGAATTTTCGCAGTTATGGAAATTTCATGTGATTGCTGAGATGAAAGATCCATGCATCATAGGTGTGGATTTTATGTCACATGCAGGGATTACTTTTGATTTTGTTAAAAAATCGTTAATCATTCCGGATTCGAAAAAGGAAAAAGTGGCTGTTATGTTGTCTAGAAACCCGTTAGAAAGTAATGAGGAACCAAAAGTGTCTTGTGCGGTGATTAGATCGTTAGTATTATCTTCTAGAGAACAGTTAAGAGAGGAACAGAGAAATGACCCGGAGCTAGGGCATATTATGAAGTTTTTGGAAAATCCGGACGATAGTTCTGTTAATGAATCGATCTGCAGAAATTGGTCCAATGACTTTAAAATCGTTGACGGTTTGCTATATTATGCAAAGTATACAACCACACTAGGTGAATTAAGGGTATTTATACCTAAAACATTACGTAAAGATGTTATGCGAGAATTTCATGACTCGCCTATGGCAGGTCATTTAGGCAAAAAGAAAACCTACTTAAAATTAAAGGACGCGTGTTATTTTCCGTACATGAGGAAATACATTTATAAATATGTAGCAACCTGCGACCAATGCCAAAAAGTCAATTATAAAAACGGATTACCAGCTGGTCAATTAATTCCCATAATAACGAATTTTCCGAATGAAATCGTGTCTTTAGATTTGTTAGGCCCATACCCTGCAACTAGTCCAGAACGTTATAGATTTATTTTAGTAATTACCGATAATTTTTCTAAATGGGTTGAAATAGTTCCCTTAAGGAAAGCTTCGGCTAAAGCAATTGCCAATGCATTTTTTGAGAATTATATTGCGCGTTATGGAGCTCCTGTAAAATTAGTCACCGACAACGGTCCCCAAATGATATCAGAAGTTTTCGAGCAAGTGTGTCGCAGATTGCACATAAAACACGTTAAAACTGTGGTATATCGTCCACAAGCTAATCAAACAGAACGAGTCAATCGCACTCTTTTAAAAATGATTTCGAGTTTTGTCGCGGATAATCACACTAACTGGGATCAATTTCTGCAAGAGTTCGGTTATGCAATTAGGACAGCAGTACATGAGACAACGGGTAAAACACCGGCGGAATTATTTTTAGGTCGAAATTTAATCCACCCTTTTCAGAAATTAGTTATGGTAACTGATGGATCAGATTTAGTTTGTGGGAACATAGAAAGGTTGTTTGAGGAAGCTAGAGTTCATACAAAGCGCCAGCAAGAGAAGTGGGCGAAATATTATAATAAAAAGAGGCGTGAAAATAATGTGAAAGTTGGTGATCTAGTATTAGTTCAAACTCACCCGTTAAGTTCAAAATGTAAAAAAATAGTAGGTAAATTTATGCCAAAGTTTGAAGGCCCATATAAAGTTCTGAGTGTAAAAAATAATAATTTAGTAATATTAAAATTTGGTAAAAGAATAACGGTTAATGTGGACCAGGTGAGAATTTACCATCAAAGAGAAGACAGTGTTGCCGAGTCGGAAAGTAACACTAGTAGTAATCATGGTGCAGTGACATCAATCAGGTCAGATGATGCGCAGTCGTCATTGGTGCAATCGGAGAATGATAGGGGTGGTCGTAAAGGATCGAAATCAGGAAATGTAAATGGTAGTAGAGATATAGTTGCGAATAGACGAGATGGAGTAGAGGTGAGAAAAAAACGTGGACGGACGGAATCTACTGTGTCTTCGGGGGATGGCGCGTATAATTTCAGGAAAAAGAGACCTGTGTATACTGAGACAGAGAAAAGAGGAAGGCCTGAATCATGGATTGACAATGTACGGAAGAAGAGACCAGAGGCCCAAGCAGATCGTGAGAAAAGAAAGATTTCCTCGTCAATGTCCTCTCGTCCCTCCAGGAAGCGTTATAGAAAGGTGGAAGAAAATAGTTCTGAAAGAGCAGTTCCAGGACCATCCCACAGATTCAAGTATAACAGACCTCATCAGGAAAGGAGCTGTCCATACAATCTTCGGAGCCGACGTCGAGTGGACAACAGCCAAGTTCCAGTTCTCACAGAAGAAAACAACGCCTCAGCAGGAGCATATCAACTTCAACGGACTCGATGGAAGAGGAGACCCAGAAAGTTGGAGCGCAGAGTGGACAACCCTAGGACAAGGTCATCCAGCACAGAAGCCATGGTGGGAGACAAAGCCTATGCAGATTGGATCTAAAGACTAGTCAGGTTGTATAATTCTAATTTGTTTATTTTTCCTCTGACAGACAGTTCGGAGTATTTTCCATGTGGGCTAGTCTAATTTTTTTTGTAAAGTTAACGTACAAAAGTGTCACTGAGTTGTGTGCATTTTCATATCGGTTGAAAAGACTTTTGTATTAATTTTTTTTCCAAATTGTGGAAAAACATTTGTTGAATTGCAATTGTTTTGCTACACATTAAAGACGTGGCTTTATATGTGAGATTACTTGTATTGTTTGTTGTAATATATTCTATGTAAAATGTATATATTTTGTGTGTAATTATTAAGATGTATAAGTAATGTCTGGTTTCTGGGCGCGGCGTAATTAGGAATACTAACAAAAACATTAACAGCGCAGCGCGATTGATTGGGAATTTTTGAAAATGAAACCAGATAAGGGTTATTTTGTTACTAAACTATATATATATATAATATAATGTATGCCATATTTTATGTCAATAAGGAAGTTGTATAAAAGTTCTGTGCATTTAATGTCATGTTTTAGAAAAAATTGACAAGGTTTCCTTTCAGGGCAGCAGTCCCTGAACATAGTGATGTGATGAAAGTTTGATGTCGTATGAAGATACTGTGTAAATTTTTTTTTATTTATTAGCACTTAAGTAAAGTGCATGATCAGGGTTTTTTCCTTGAAAGGTTTTCCCCTGATCTTCGCCCGAATGGGATGCACTGTAGGGATATATTGTACAAGATAAATAAATTAGAGTGGAGTACCCTTTTGAGTAGTCATTTCTGTGTGCTAGTTTAATTAAAGTTCTAACTTAGAGAGTTAAAATTTTCTACAAGTTTAGTATTTTCAGGCGTTATAAAGTTCGTGAGTTAACTTTTTACAAGTTCAGGCATTCTAGAGTAGTTAAAATTTGTGCAGGTTCAGTGTTTTTCAGATGTTAGGTAAATTAAGCGAATTCTTGCAGGTCGTTTAGACCGTCAATAAGTCACGCTTTTTTTCTCGGAGGGGGGTTGTGACGGGTGCTTACGCGTTTCACTAACCTTCTCTTATAAACTTTTAAATTGTATTTATTTTGACCAATCCCCACTGAGAGCTGGAAGTGTGACTTATGTAAATAAGATAGTTTCGGGTTTAGCGAGTTCGAAAGAGATATAAAAGGGAGAAATGAAATGAAGAGAAAATGATGACTAAGCGGTTTGATAGAGTAGAACTCCGTGTTTGGGATTGAAAAGTAAACTACGTGGTTGTACAAAAAGGTGTTTTTAACCGTCTAGCTTAATGAAGTGAAATTTGAAGATTATTGAAAAAGATTCCTTAAGGCGGTTCAGATGTTATTGAAGATATCCTAGATTATAGCCACTTCATAAATTCTACTCGTTCCAGGTTCCTTCTGAAGAAGATTTCAGGTCTGTAACTTTTGCAGTTTAGATTTAAATGTGTAGTTTGATTGTACGTGTTATTCCCCTCGTGATATCAGTTAGTATTCCGTCGTCCATAATTGAATTCTGATAATACTCCATGATAATTTATTGTTCTTAAAGTTGATTATTAATTGTAGATTTTTGTCTTAAAGAAATAATTAAATAAGTGATTTATTATTTGAGTAGTCTTTAATTATGAATACTACATATCCTAACATAGATAATATGCAAAGGGGTAGTGGGAGACTACGACACACTTTTTAGTTAAAATACTAAAAGAAGAAACACAAAAAGTGTTTTTTAATTTGAAATCCAAAGAAATAGGCGATCCTGGAATAAAAAGGAAAAAAACATAAAATTATGGATGTAAGAATTGAAAACATCTTAAAAGAATTCGAAACATCAAACAATTTAGAAAAATATCGATAAGTTTTGTAACTAGATTGGACTAAATCCAATGGTAAAGGATCTTTATGCCTTCATAATAAAGGTTAGTTAGTATTTGGTTACTTGTATTTATTTTTCATTTATTTACTTTTGTATCTGTTTTGTACATTTTACTTCTGGTTTTTATATGTTTACTTACATTAATGAAACTAATTAATTTTATGGTAACTGCACCTGTTCTAATATTTATTTGACTCTAAAATACAGTTTTCTATAATTTTTAAATATTTCTCTGAAAGTTTTTATTTTTATTACATTGCGCTATGTTTTTAAAGTGTATTCGCACTTAATATCTTAAAAATTTAATTCAAATTAAATTTGATTGGCAAAATTGTATTTATCCTTGTAATTCAATAATCGAATCTGTTCTAAGATGGGGGGGGGGATGTGTCCGCTCAAACCACGATGAATTTTAAAGTGTCCGCTAAAGCCACGAAATGTTATGTGTCCGCTCCTGCCACGCAACCCACTGCTTATGACTCATCTGCCCCTTTACCACCCTTTCTCGTCAAAATTGGCTGCATCCAAATCATTGGGGAGGGGGGGTCCAATTTTTTCCAAAAAGATAAAAACAATTTTTCAGTTTTTGAAATAATTCGTAAATTTCGGGTTCAATATTCGCTAAATGGTTGTTTTCGCCTTCATTTTAATTGGGGGAAAGGTAAAAAAAAAACTTCTTTATATCGCGATTTTCGTTAAATAGGAGTTCGGTAAATCAGGATCCGACTGAAAAAATTCATTTCGAAGTACTCTAAAGCCAAATAAATATTCGGAAATTTCATTTCGTATGAATTTTCTGTGACTGATTTAAAAACAACTTGAGAACTGTCCACACGCATCATTTAATCTTAATTTAAAAGCTTCATAATATGTAATCCAATAATTTTTGTTACACTGGAATCAGAAATAAAAATTCTACTTTCCATTTTGAATTGTATTATATGTTTTTTTTAAAATCTTATTACTTTATTTTGGACAGGGAATTGGCGATAATGCGCTAAATATGGCAACCACTTTCAGCAATGCGAAAAGCACGTGTTTGATCTCAGATCATTTCAATTACTGTGAGCTTTGCTTTCGTTTGATAGAAGTCTTAGGTATATTTTTCAACAAATTATTGGTTATACAGGTTATATAAAAAGTTTGGAAAAACCACCTTGCTTTGTAAGTACACTCCTTTATTAATACCTAAAATTCGATAGTAATAATTAAAAATAAAAATGTGTTACTGATTTAAACAATGAATCAAAACTATGTTTTTCATTTAAAATAGAACTTTCAAATGTATGTCGAAAATGCAAAACTTTATGTATACATTTTTTTAATTATTCCAAATACAATCGGAACTTCATTTTACGAACCTCTTATTTAGTAAACTTTTCCAAATCAGCGAACTTTTTTCCTGCGGAGCCACGAACATTTTTTTCATATTTTCTTCGTAAAAATAACCTCCAAATAGCGAAGTGCATTTTTCTATTTAGTGTACTTTTTCTTCTCTTGTGATTCAATTTTATTCTGCCTATTTCAAAAATATTTCTGAGTATATTTCAAATTCATTCTCTTTTAATACAAATTATGGTAATCAATGGCCTTGAACTGGTTTTATTAGGTAGCTAACTCACCTAGAGCAATAAAATGGCCGTAATTTTTTAAATTAAAAAATCATATAAGATTAACAGATTTTATCAGTTTTCAAATTTGAGGAAATAAATGGGATTTTATGCTTAAAATTTTTGGTTGTTAAATAATGTATGTTTAAAATTACTCTTGGGCTTAAAATTAGAAAATGTCATTAAAATCTATTAATTTTAATATAAAATTATTATTTAAAGTTGGAAAATACATGTATTCCTGGATCATGTTTTTTTCCCTGACAGATTTCTTTTGGATGGGCAAAATATCTAAAATAAATATATATTAATAAACAAAAAAAAGTGAATCATTACTTTTTTAATAATGTATAGTGCTTATGGGTTTAAAATTTGTTTTAAGGTGTGTCTAAAGTATATTAAGGGATGTATTTCTATTTAGCGAATTTTCTCTATAACAAACTTTTTTTTCAGGATTCATTAAATAGAGATCCAACCGTAAATTTAAAATATTTTTCTGTTGTTTATCCTTCCATTTACCACCAACCTATTGCAGATTATATTAGGATTTCATCGCTGAGACGGTTTGCCAATTTTAAAGATTTTATAATAAGTAATAAATATAAGATGTTTATTTCATTTGAAAAGTTACCGAATAAATTCATATGTTCACTTAAAGAGCAAAAGAGAGTTAAGAATTTATGTATTTTTCATATATTTAGTTTTTGAAATTAACCAAATAATAAAATTACATATGAAAGGGGTTTTTTTTGTTGCTTATATTATTATTTGTGGCTGTTAAAAAACGATGTAAAAAGCATATATTCTAATATTCTCCATTACGTCATTGCGGACCACTAATATGAATTTATAAATCACACAATATACTTTTTAGTGTACTTTCTGACTCTGAAAGTTAAGAATTGCTATTTTTTTTCTAATTTCTATATTAACAAAATAAAATGTGTTTCTTTCATGAGGCTTGTGTTTAAATTTATGCAAAAAAGAAGGGTTTCACATTTTGGTATGTTTTTTTTTTGTGATTGAATTTTCGGTGATATTGTCGAATCGGCCACTGGTCCGCCAAATTTTGAGAAATCGCTAATTTGGCGCGTTTTTGCGTGTTGTGTTTTGGTGTAGCAACCCCACCACAACTCAATCCTACTTCTCCCTCGCTGAGACAAAAATCAAAAGGGTTACCAGATTTGGCGCACTTATCGATTTGGCAAGAAAACAGTTGGCGGGATAAGTGGCCGATTTGACAGTCCAACCGAATTTTCATCAGCCAAACATGTAAAATAGAGCAATTTTTAGGTATCGTTTTCAATATCTGCTATGTGTTCAAAGTATTATAATGGCAACACAATGTTTATTGAGTAATTAATTACAAATTACTAAATATATAATGTGTTATTGATGGAAAGTACAAGTGATTAAATATATTTGTTCATTTGATCAAATAATATTAAAAGGATTATGGATAATTTTTTTCCAAATAAACCGAAAGTACATTCAATAACAATACTTTTTGAGAAGTAGAAATTTATTCTTATATTTTTAATGTGTAAAAGAGATTAATGAAATAAAAATATTTTTAATTATTTTAAGAGTACAGTTGTGAATATTTTTGTCAATATTTAAAATTACATTTATGTAAATTGGAATGCTTTATAAGTGTATTTGGGATACAAGTTTCAAGAGAAAATTTCGTAATATTAACTAACTTCTGGGATTTCATCAGATAATCGTCCATTTTGAATCATTTAAAAATAAAAAATAAATATTATTTTCCGGGTTGTACCATCTTGACACTGAACTATCATACATGATTGGACGGTATCAAAAACACATCTTTCAGAATAAGCGATGTTCACAAATTTAACACAAAGATGAAAAATTCTAGAAATTATTTAATTTTAGTTAAAAATATTTTATAAACGGTTCTATAAGAAAATGATCTTTGAGTGCATATGTAGTAGCTCTAAATGGTTTTAGCTACATTGGCTATCGAACATGAAATAAGTAATCAAATTGATTTAAAAGAATTGACCAGAAAGTTTTCAGGGTTAAAAGTCGGAAAAAAAACACATCTAATTTTTCGTTAATTTTGTTTTGTTCGTTTTAAATTTGTTTTATTTTTGTGTTTTAGTTTTTAATAAGTATAATTATATATATATATAATGTAATGCTGCCTTTTTTGCAAGAACTATTCAAATTGTATAGGCGTATAATTATAAACAATTCCTATATTTTTTTAAATAATATTTTTTTTACATTGCGGAGAGGAGCGTCATTTTTCATTTTTGTCCAGGGAAGCAAAACTACCAGTTCCGACCCTGTTGATGAGCTCATAGAAATGCCTGAGCTATATATAGAACAAGATATTGAAAAAAACTTGAGTTTTCAGACCCAGAGTTTAATCAGATTAAAACGATTAAAAATTGGAAAGGAGGCTTCAGTTTAATCGAAAAAGGATTAACAATTTTAAAAATATAAGACCCCAACGATAAGCGTATTTTTTAAAACAAAACAATGAATAAAAAATTATTAGCATGCTACAAGAAAATTTTGCGAAAGGGGGGAAAATTGAGCGGACAGACAACTTTTAGATTTTATGAAATCTTCTACGCCAGGGGATGACAACCTATGGCACGCGTGTCACATGTGGCACGCGGTAAAATTCTCGGTGGCACTCAGCATTACTCCACAAATTTGGCATGTTTTTAGTGGATGGAAGTTGATAAATTTGTAATAGACCTTATTTGACAAACATCTTCAGAATTACGGGCATTTACGGAATTACGAAAATTCTGAAAGATAAGTAAAGATAAATTTACAGCTATTTTGTAAATTATTGAATGTTATTGCTGGAGAGAATTAATTGTTTGAAGAGAGAAAATGGCATGTACTATGCTTTACGCTTTGGGTTCTACTTATTAAAGTAAACAAAGCTTTCCTTAGTTGAAAAATGTTTCGAGTCCGCAAAGAATGTCTAGCAAACAGAATGCTCAGAATTGCATCAAATTGAAAATCCCACATTTTACCTCTGATTTTGCAATGTTAAAATGTAGAAAGGTGCACAAGCACTAGGTTCACACATAAACTTTTTATTCAACTATAATGAAGGGAAATGTTTATATTTTTCGTTGTTTATTTCTTATTTTAATGAGTATATTTTTAATTTTTTTTATTTTCGTTGAAGGAATAGTTTTATCTTATGCTGTTTATTTATATGTTAGAAATTAATTTATGATAAAACTGTAAATATATAAATTATTGACCTCCATTCTCTAATTCTGGATGCATTAACACGGGAATCAAGTTGTTTCAAAAATGTCCTTCTGAGCGGTACCCTGAATGATGTTGGTAGATTGGTATGGCACACCTCACAGCTAAAATGTTGTTCATCCCGGTCTACACCAAATAACTTCGGTTTGCGATTTTGTATTTGTGTTATCAAAGATTTTACTAAACTTTTTTTTCTGAATTACTTTTTCCTTTCATCTCCATCCGTAATTAAAAATAATTTGTTTCTACTCGAATGTGAAATCACATCCCGAGTTAGGGGTATTAATGTATCAAGTATTCCAAAATACGCCCTCCCACTCCACCATCTTGTTGAAAATAACTTCAATACACGGCACTGGGTGTCTGGCGCCAAGCAATTGTATATTAACAGGTCAGCATAAGTTCTAAATGATCCATCATTGTTTGAAACAACAATGCTGTATTTAAAATGAATCATTACTTCCATTATGCCTTCGGAGATCCTAATTTATTCCGTTAACTTTAGCTTTCAGTAAGGAAAGGAATAACTGTGCTAGTTTTTTTTAAAACCGGAGTGTGTGGCGTGATTGCATAATTTAAGCGAACATTTAAAGTTCGTGATTTAACCTTTCGGCTCGAATACAACTGAATATTCTTTCGTGATTTTAGTTGTAGTGTTTATCATTAAAAATCAGACTCTCTAGTTAACATTTATGAACCTATTTGCTGTCGTGTTGTTGTTGCTAATGCCTGCGCGGGGAGGGGGGCAAGTATTAAAGGCAGCATTTGGATCGAATTTGAAAAATATATTTTTTGTTACAAAAAAAAATTGATGTATTTTCTGAAATATTATTGGGTGTGAATTTGGTATTTCATTCAACGTATCTTACTTTTTTTTTTTTGTATGTATTTTTTACGACAGTTTTCTTTTATGTTGAAACTTGAAGGGTTTGAGGTGGGAGTATATGTTAAAGCATGAAGTTTAATATGTTTACACATCTTTCACTAGTAAATTTCTCCCCATCTCGTAGCGAGGTCACAACGGACATTCCTTTCACCTTTTACAATGTCCGGTTTCAGCTATCCAAAAGGGGACTACGGTAACCGGAATTTTTGGTAGATAAAGAGATCCACAGATGTTTTTTTTTTTTTAGTCTTGAGTGTAGTTACTATAAGTTAAAACAAACGCTCGTGATTCCCATGATTAGTAGAATATTTTTCGAAGAAATTGGCTTACTTAAATAGACGATTCCTTTTCTTTCATTTCGCTCGTTTGAGGTAATAACAAGTAATTATGTCCTTAATTTCGATTTGTTTAGAACTTCTTTAATACTTAAATATATATATACAGAGAGAAAGAGGGGGGGGGGCATTTTCCATTTTTGTCCGGGGTGGCAAAACTGATCGAGGCCCACGATATTCATCGTGCAAGGGGCTGGTTTTTCTACGTCTGTAGTTTAGCCGTAGCATTGAGCACCGTAAAGGTGACAGTACGATTTGGTTAGGTTCCACCCTAAATTTGAGAGAGAACACCCTGGTCAGGTGTGTCCCTCTTCTCACCCTTCCACCAACCTCACGAGGAGACTTGTGGCTCGATGGCTATTTAGAGTACCCCCTCTGCTGCGAGTGAGTAAGTGAATATTATTGTCGCGCCATTCAGTTACACGTGGGCTTTTGGTGATGGACCTCATAATTTTGAACCATGTTTAAGTGTAGAGGACGGCACCAGAGCTGGCACTCCTCTCCTAACTTCCACACCACACCACATCACCCAGAGGACGTTTAAGGTTCGACATATTTAACGTGCATCAGCCCGCCCCCCTTTGCTCGGTGGGTCTTTCGAAATCAGTAAAATTTACGCATCTATTACTTCTATTTCTTTTATTCTTATTGTTTCTGGGTGTAGAGTTTTTTAAAAATCAAGTTCAAAAGCTAAATCATTTGCTCAGCTTGTAGTTGACTATATGTTATCAATTCGATCGTTTCCAAGAATTCGTGCGTGATGTGCGTGTGTTGTATCTTTTTCGTTATGTATTCGTATAAAAATATTAAAAAAACTTTCAAAAAAAATAATTGGATATTTAAATTATTCATTAGCACAGAAAACTAATGAAGCTAATTTACATTGGGAAACAGTAACAGATCGTAAGTTAATAAAATACTATGGAAGTGAAAAAAAATATTTCTAGGATCAATTCTGGATCAATTGAGAGAAAGTCGAAGATCTTTCTCTCTTAGGTATACCACATTAAATATTTTATAAGAAAAATATTTAAAATTATATTAAACCTGATACACTGTACTCCTTTTTGGGGTTTTCTTCTACTGACGTTGTGATTGTGTCTGGGTCAAAATTTTAAAAAGCCTTTTTCTCACAAATCAAAGTGCTAAACTGAGCTAAAATTTTATACACATGATTGTTTGGTTTACAGCAGGGGTGGGCAGACTCTTCCAGGGTACGGGCTACTTTTAATTTTTTCAAGCAGTTGAGTTCCACCCAGTGTCAGTGGCACACACAAGGGCGGGGGAGGGGTCAATAGGTCCGGACCCTCCCTCTCATAACCCTTCATTTTTTCCTGATTATAATAATTATTTACATACTATTATAGTCCCGTGTATATAGTATGTAAAATGCACTTAATTGTTTGACATTAGTAATTTTTTTTATTTATTAATGTCAATTGTTTATTCAGTAATTTATTTTTGCTGTTTTTTCTGCCCGCCAATCAATATATATATATATATACCTACACAGAATTAAAATAAAAAACAACACTTTTAAAACCGCGTTTAAAGCAAAACGTGAGATACAAACTTAATAATAATAGTCCCAAATATAATTATATCATATGATTCATTTATTATGAAACAATTCAAAATGCATAAAAAAAATAAAACATTCTTATCGAAAGTTATAGTTTTAGTTATTATAGTCAGTAGAAGGCTTGTTCTGCGTACTGTCAGCCAATCTTGGATTTTCCGTATATAATTACAAACTGGTAAAATTTTTAGGCTGTCACCCCCAACTGTCTTGGTGGTCCACCGGTCGATCGCGATCAACGTAATGCCCACCCCGGGTTTGCAGTACGGTAATTTAATTATCTATGTAAATAAAAATGTAAACGTGTGTTTGTTCAAAAATCTCCGAAAGTTCTTTTCCAATTCCTCTGAAATTTTGACGTTACGTAGCATTTGAATCTGGATGCGTGTTTATATAATTATTATTTCTTAATTCACTCTAAATTTTTTAAAGTTTAAATTTTAAGTTTTTTTTTTGGTATTATGATGTTGTAAAATGTCACATTGAGTGACTGAGTGAGTGACTGAACGAATATTAACGTCGCACTGTTCAGCTTAGTTTTGGGGGAACTTCCCCCACAGTCCGATAAGCATGATTGAAAAACGCCACTTCCCGTATCTAGTCGGGGACAACCAAGCGAGTGAATATTAACGTCGCACTATTCAGCTACACGAGACCTTTTGATGACGGACCTCGTCATTTTGAACCATGGTCAAGTGACGAGGACGACACCTGAGCTGGCACCCCTCTCCTAACTACCACATCACACCAACGGGAGGACGTTTGAGCTCTCGACAGATTTAACGTGCATCGCTCTCCTACACGGCGGGTCTTCAGTGGTACTGGGCTCGAACTCATCACACGCCAACCATGATCCAATACCTTAACCACTTGGCTACCGCGGCCACTTGTATAATGTCATATCTCTCTCTGAATGCCAAAATTTATTCTTCGGGATTATTACATATTTTAACTAAAATATTTATTGATTGCTATATTTATCCATTTTTTTTGGCCTTTGAAATATAATTACAGTTATTTTTTACGATGGTTTTATTTACTTGCTGTCTTGTATATCTGTCCGGGTGGAATATTGTAATTGATTTTAAACTGACTTCCCAATGAGCTAGAGACTATAAATTTGGACCATAGTTCAGAAGTGTATGACAATGAATGAAAAGGTTAAAATATGAAAACATGGTAGATTAATTTTTTTTTTATTCAACACAGCTTGTTCTTATAAAACATTTCTAAAAGATAACTCTTTCATCAACTGAAATTTTGTTTTGTAATTTTGGCAACATTCTGATAGTTTCTTGACGCGATGTTTACAGTTTGTTTATATACTATACACATACTTTCTGCTAATTTTAAGCAAAATTAATGTTAATGTATCTCCTTAGTAAAGATTGTAAGTATTTTTTCAAAATATACCATCATTGTCTCATAAGGATTGTTTCATTTTTTTTTAGCGATGATTACCGTTAATCTTGTATTTCTGTTTTCAATTTATTTTTAAGCTTGGGTTATCTGCTGTAGATAGAGTTTTTATATGTAAAGTACTAATTTGACTTCTGCACGCTACGGGTTTTTCTGCGAAATAGTTAAGATTTCTTAAATTCGTGTAATATTCACTCGCTCGCTCATTCATTCGGAACTCCTTCAAATTTATGGCTTCATTTTTGTTGAGGGTTTTATAAATTATCCAGCTTATGTGTTCCAGCTGACAAAATATTCGCAACAAACATAATAATCTCCACATGATATTTTTTCGCTGTCCTCTAAATAGGACATTGAGATAACATGGGGAAAGGAATAATATTTTATGTTTATTCATATGTTAAAATCTTTAAAATTATAATTAATACATATTAAAACTTTTAATCAGTATTGATATCTATTCCTTTACTTTTCGTGCATTGCTGCAAAAATACAGTTGTTCAAATATTTCCTTATACTGTGCGGCACCCAGAGTCATATTGGTAAACTCTAGTTTTGCATGCATCAGCTAGGCCTGTGGTTGCTGATCTCTGGTCTAGATAGTAGCCTTCTTACTGCTTTATAATTTGATTTCATAAAACCCACCACAAAATGTATACTTATACTTTCTTTTCTTTTTTTTAAAAAATTTAATAAGTTTAAACTTGATACAATGTGCCCTTATAAATATTTTAATGTAATAACGAAATTGATTAAGCTGAAATGTTTCTACGCAGATGGATATTAATGTTTAAGCTTTTAAATTTATTACTATGTATTTTAATTTTTGGTGCGGTGAATAAAATTCAACCGATATATGACTTAAGAAAATAATAGTGTATTTATTCGGGAAGAATTCCCAAAGGGTAATTTATTATTTTTTTAAATGATCCAGACTTAGCAGTAAAAACTTATCTTTTTTAAGTTGTAGTATTTATCAAGTAAATATTATAGCCCGATGCCACCAAATACTCGCCGAGTACAAACGGAGCACGTGCTCGTTAAATCTGTGGGTCCGAATGGTGTCGCCATCTATCGTGCGAAAAATCGTGCTTTCACCTTCATGGGCTCCAAGCTTAGGATAATGACAAACGTATCTCTAGCCCGTTGCCATGATGAATTTCGTGGGCCTCGATCTGACTACGTCAGACAGGTGGCATAAGCAACAACAACAACAAATATTATGGCTACTAGCGCTTAAGTACCTGTTCTCGTACAGGTTAATTTAAAAGTAGAAAAATACTTTTTTCTTGATGTAATTGCTGAATTGTAAGGAGAGTAAAACCTGATGCAAGAATGACAATGTATACAATAATGCAAAATAATTTTTAATGAGTGTTTATTTTATAAGTGGACTGATCCTAGAGTGTTAGTCAGTCTCCCGCTTGCATGTACAGCAGCAAAACCAAATTTCCTGGAAAGAATAATGGAGCAAGATAGTAGAAAAGTATTGTCTAAGAGTTTTATTTTTTCTGTTATTATTTTACTTATTAAAAAAAGTAAAATAATTATTTTTATAATTATAAAAAAACAAAAAAGTAAGATTTCTTTATTATAATATCTTACTTTTTTAATGTTTTTTTAATTATAAATATATTTGAAAATATTTTTCAACTTTTTAATTATTTTTATTTTATGCTAACTGGCTCTAGGTTTCTCTGCGTCTATCTCCATGTACTCCAATTAATAGTTTTTATTTTTTAGTTATTTTGAAGTGTTTGATTTTTATTTCTAGAGTCAATCATTTATAAAATACTTCTTGCTTGTTATAATCCATAAGCATTGCTTTAATTCGTTTTACATATTTTTGTGCTGTGTCATTTATTTTAAATTTGTCATATTTCAGGTAAAATGGAATCAGTTTTTCATGAACTTATCGCTGATATCGAATCTAACAGACGGACGACCTTGGAAAACTTTTTTTAAAAAGTAATTTGCTAATTATCTACTCCTGAGTTCTTTTCATTCTTTTTAGTTTGCATTTTACTACTTTTTTAAAGTTTCTTACAAAGAAAATTTGACTATGGATAAAAAATAGAGATGTTTTGTAAATATATATCTAATGCTTCTGATATAGTATTTATGTAGTTATATACATTGAATTTTATAGCTTAAATGAAAATTATATTTTGAGTAGTTTTCCGCTTAAAAAGAAAAACTAAGATAAAACACACAAAAAATGAATGCTTTAAAAATAAGAAATTCACTTATTAATAGATGCTTTCTTTATTTTCAACTTTTATCTCAAAAATCAAAAACAAGTATATGCGTATGTTTATTATCAATGTCAAATCATCGAATCTACAATGTATTTTAAAAAAAAACCCTGTCTCTTAATATGAAATTCAGAAAAAAAATGCTCTAAAGGCTCATTTTTTTTAAAAAAAAAATACTTCCAATTTACGATTTCTATGATTATGTACCTCTTTTTGTAAAATTAACTATTGAAATAAATTAATCATTAACTGTAAGAACAAACAAAATGCCGTTATGAGAAAAAGGTTAATTTTTTGTCTTAATTTGTTACACTGTTGTTTAGTAACCTATGCTTTGCATTAAGAGGTTATATAT
>BMAO01023884.1:0-55542 GCA_019973975.1 Trichonephila clavata | reverse complement strand
ATAAAGGGAAATTTCTAACTCCTATTCCAACCAACTCAATTTTCTTATGTAAACGACGCTGATCACGAATACATGTAGCTCTTTTCAAAATTTCAATTAGATCAAAAGTTATTGCAATAAAAATTTCACATTTTTTGGATATTTGGCAGGGGAGACGTCATGAACAGGGAAAAAATTTCTAACTCCTATTCCAACCAAACTCAATTTTCTTATGTAAATCCGACGCTGATCACGAATACATGTAGCTTTTCAAAATTTCAATTAGATCAAAAGTTATTGCAATAAAAATTTTCACATTTTTTGGATATTTGGCAGGGGAGACGTCATGAACAGGGAAAAATTTCTAACTCCTATTCCAACCAAACTCAATTTTCTTATGTAAATCCGACGCTGATCACGAATACATGTAGCTCTTTTCAAAATTTCAATTAGATCAAAAGTTATTGCAATAAAAATTTTCACATTTTATGGATATTTGGCAGGGGAGACGTCATGAACAGGAAAAATTTCTAAACTCCTATTCCAACCAAACTCAATTTTCTGATGTAAATCCGACGCTGATCGCGAATACATGTAGCGCTTTTCAAAATTTCAATTGGATCAAAAGTTATTGCAATAAAAAGTTTTCACATTTTTTGGATATTTGGCAGGGGAGACGTCATGAACAGGGAAAAAATTTCTAACTCCTATTCCATCCAGACTCAATTTTCTCATGTAAAGTCCGACGCTGATCACGAATACATGTAGCTCTTTTCAAAATTTCAATTAGATCAAAAGTTATTGCAATAAAAATTTTCACATTTTTGGATATTTGGCAGGGGAGACGTCATGAACAGGGAAAAAATTTCTAACTCCTATTCCAACCAACTCAATTTTCTTCATGTAAAGTCCGACGCTGATCACGAATACATGTAGCTCTTTTCAAAATTTCAATTAGATCAAAAGTTATTGCAATAAAAAGTTTTCACATTTTTTGGATATTTGGCAGGGGAGACGTCATGAACAGGGAAAAAATTTCTAACTCCTATTCCAACCAAACTCAATTTTCTATGTAAAGTCCGACGCTGATCACGAATACATGTAGCTCTTTCAAAATTTCAATTAGATCAAAAGTTATTGCAATAAAAAGTTTTCACATTTTATGGATATTTGGCAGGGGAGACGTCATGAACAGGGAAAAAATTTCTAACTCCTATTCCAATCCAAACTCAATTTTCTCATGTAAAGTCCGACGCTGATCACGAATACATGTAGCTCTTTTCAAAATTTCAATTAGATCAAAAAGTTATTGCAATAAAAGTTTTCACATTTTATGGATATTTGGCAGGGGAGACGTCATGAACAGGGAAAAAATTTCTAACTCCTATTCCAACCAAACTCAATTTTCTTATGTAAAGTCCGACGCTGATCACGAATACATGTAGCGCTTTTCAAAATTTCAATTAGGATCAAAAGTTATTGCAATAAAAATTTTCACATTTTTTGGATATTTGGCAGGGGAGACGTCATGAACAGGAAAAATTTCTAACTCCTATTCCAACCAAACTCAATTTTCTTATGTAAATCCGACGCTGATCACGAATACATGTAGCTCTTTTCAAAATTTCAATTAGATCAAAAGTTATTGCAATAAAAAGTTTTCACATTTTTATGGATATTTGGCAGGGGAGACGTCATGAACAGGGAAAAAATTTCTAACTCCTATTCCAACCAAACTCAATTTTCTATGTAAAGTCCGACGCTGATCACGAATACATGTAGCTCTTTTCAAAATTTCAATTAGATCAAAAGTTATTGCAATAAAAATTTTCACATTTTTGGATATTTGGCAGGGGAGACGTCATGAACAGGGAAAAAATTTCTAACTCCTATTCCAACCAACTCAATTTTCTTATGTAAATCCGACGCTGATCACGAATACATGTAGCGCTTTTCAAAATTTCAATTAGATCAAAAGTTATTGCAATAAAAGTTTTCACATTTTTGGATATTTGGCAGGGGAGACGTCATGAACAGGAAAAAATTTCTAACTCCTATTCCAACCAAACTCAATTTTCTATGTAAAGTCCGACGCTGATCACGAATACATGTAGCTCTTTTCAAAATTTCAATTGGATCAAAAGTTATTGCAATAAAAAATTTTCACATTTTTGGATATTTGGCAGGGGAGACGTCATGAACAGGGAAAAAATTTCTAACTCCTATTCCAACCAAACTCAATTTTCTTATGTAAAGTCCGACGCTGATCACGAATACATGTAGCTCTTTTCAAAATTTCAATTAGATCAAAAGTTATTGCAATAAAAATTTTCACATTTTTGGATATTTGGCAGGGGAGACGTCATGAACAGGGAAAAATTTCTAACTCCTATTCCAACCAAACTCAATTTTCTTATGTAAAATCCGACGCTGATCACGAATACATGTAGCGCTTTTCAAAATTTCAATTAGATCAAAAGTTATTGCAATAAAAATTTTCACATTTTTTGGATATTTGGCAGGGGAGACGTCATGAACAGGGAAAAAATTTCTAACTCCTATTCAAACCAAACTCAATTTTCTTATGTAAATCCGACGCTGATCACGAATACATGTAGCTCTTTTCAAAATTTCAATTAGATCAAAAGTTATTGCAATAAAAAAGTTTTCACATTTTTGGATATTTGGCAGGGAGACGTCATGAACAGGGAAAAAATTTCTAACTCCTATTCCAACCAAACTCAATTTTCTTATGTAAAGTCCGACGCTGATCACGAATACATGTAGCTCTTTTCAAAATTTCAATTAGATCAAAAGTTATTGCAATAAAAAGTTTTCACATTTTTTGGATATTTGGCAGGGGAGACGTCATGAACAGGGAAAAAATTTCTAACTCCTATTCCAACCAAACTCAATTTTCTTATGTAAAATCCGACGCTGATCGCGAATACATGTAGCGCTTTTCAAAATTTCAATTAGATCAAAAGTTATTGCAATAAAAATTTTCACATTTTTTGGATATTTGGCAGGGGAGACGTCATGAACAGGGAAAAATTTCTAACTCCTATTCCAACCAAACTCAATTTTCTTATGTAAAATCCGACGCTGATCACGAATACATGTAGCTCTTTTCAAAATTTCAATTAGATCAAAAGTTATTGCAATAAAATTTTCACATTTTTGGATATTTGGCAGGGGAGACGTCATGAACAGGGAAAAAATTTCTAACTCCTATTCCAACCAAACTCAATTTTCTTATGTAAAGTCCGACGCTGATCACGAATACATGTAGCTCTTTTCAAAATTTCAATTAGATCAAAAGTTATTGCAATAAAAATTTTCACATTTTTTGGATATTTGGCAGGGGAGACGTCATGAACAGGGAAAAAATTTCTAACTCCTATTCCAACCAAACTCAATTTTCTTATGTAAAATCCGACGCTGATCACGAATACATGTAGCTCTTTTCAAAATTTCAATTAGATCAAAAGTTATTGCAATAAAAATTTTCACATTTTTGGATATTTGGCAGGGGAGACGTCATGAACAGGGAAAAAATTTCTAACTCCTATTCCAACCAAACTCAATTTTCTTATGTAAATCCGACGCTGATCACGAATACATGTAGCTCTTTTCAAAATTTCAATTAGATCAAAAGTTATTGCAATAAAAATTTTCACATTTTTTGGATATTTGGCAGGGGAGACGTCATGAACAGGGAAAAAATTTCTAACTCCTATTCCAACCAAACTCAATTTTCTTATGTAAAATCCGACGCTGATCACGAATACATGTAGCGCTTTTCAAAATTTCAATTAGGATCAAAAGTTATTGCAATAAAAATTTTCACATTTTTTGGATATTTGGCAGGGGAGACGTCATGAACAGGGAAAAAATTTCTAACTCCTATTCCAACCAAACTCAATTTTCTTATGTAAATCCGACGCTGATCACGAATACATGTAGCTCTTTTCAAAATTTCAATTAGATCAAAAGTTATTGCAATAAAAATTTTCACATTTTTTGGATATTTGGCAGGGGAGACGTCATGAACAGGGAAAAATTTCTAACTCCTATTCCAACCAAACTCAATTTTCTTATGTAAAATCCGACGCTGATCACGAATACATGTAGCTCTTTTCAAAATTTCAATTAGATCAAAAGTTATTGCAATAAAAAATTTTCACATTTTTTGGATATTTGGCAGGGGAGACGTCATGAACAGGGAAAAATTTCTAACTCCTATTCCAACCAAACTCAATTTTCTTATGTAAAATCCGACGCTGATCACGAATACATGTAGCGCTTTTCAAAATTTCAATTAGATCAAAAGTTATTGCAATAAAAATTTTCACATTTTTTGGATATTTGGCAGGGGAGACGTCATGAAACAGGGAAAAAATTTCTAACTCCTATTCCAACCAAACTCAATTTTCTTATGTAAAATCCGACGCTGATCACGAATACATGTAGCTCTTTTCAAAATTTCAATTAGATCAAAAGTTATTGCAATAAAAAGTTTTCACATTTTTGGATATTTGGCAGGGGAGACGTCATGAACAGGGAAAAATTTCTAACTCCTATTCCAACCAAACTCAATTTTCTTATGTAAATCCGACGCTGATCACGAATACATGTAGCTCTTTTCAAAATTTCAATTAGATCAAAAGTTATTGCAATAAAAAGTTTTCACATTTTTTGGATATTTGGCAGGGGAGACGTCATGAACAGGGAAAAAATTTCTAACTCCTATTCCAACCAAACTCAATTTTCTTATGTAAATCCGACGCTGATCACGAATACATGTAGCGCTTTTCAAAATTTCAATTAGATCAAAAGTTATTGCAATAAAAATTTTCACATTTTTGGATATTTGGCAGGGGAGACGTCATGAACAGGAAAAAATTTCTAACTCCTATTCAAACCAAACTCAATTTTCTTATGTAAAATCCGACGCTGATCACGAATACATGTAGCTCTTTTCAAAATTTCAATTGATCAAAAGTTTTTGCAATAAAAGTTTTCACATTTTTGGATATTTGGCAGGGGAGACGTCATGCACTGGGAAAAAATTTCTAACTCCTATTCCAACCAAACTCAATTTTCTTATGTACAATTCGACGCTGATCACGAATACATGTAGCTCTTTTCAAAATTTCAATTAGATGAAAAGTTATTGCAATAAAATTTTCACATTTTTTGGATATTTGGCAGGGGAGACGTCATGAACAGGGAAAACATTTCTAACTCCTATTCCAACCAAACTCAATTTTCTTATGTACAATTCGACGCTGATCACGAATACATGTAGCTCTTTTCAAAATTTCAATTAGATCAAAAGTTATTGCAATAAAAATTTTCACATTTTTGGATATTTGGCAGGGGAGACGTCATGAACACCGAAAAAATTTCTAACTCCTATTCAAACCAAACTCAATTTTCTTATGTAAAATCCGACGCTGATCACGAATACATGTAGCTCTTTTCAAATTTTAATTGGATCAAAAGTTATTGCAATAAAACTTTTCACATTTTTTGGATATTTGGCAGGGGAGAACAACCCCCCCCCCCTTCCGATAACATTTTACCTTATGTTTATTTGAAAGAATCTCTGTCTCTTTAAATCTAGGGGGAAAAGCTACTTCATGCTGCCATCTATTGAAAAAATTGATAACTAAGCTTTTGTAAACTTAACACATACTATAAAACGGTTATAGAAAAATGCTCTATATTGGAAGAAAAGTAACTTTTGAAAATATTCAATTTTTAACTTATATGACTATGGTAAGTTGTTGAACTTTGAATAGGGCATCTTTATTCTCGAAAATAAAATGAACGAATTTCGATAATTTTCTGTGAAATTCTTTTGTTTATATATTTTAGAAAATAGTAATTAGTAATTTCTTCAGAATTCTTTGTATGTTAGTCTTCAAAAACTATTTAAACTTGGAAACAGGATAATTAATGTCAACATTTTCGCAACTTTCTTTAAACTCAAAACTCCGTGGCATTCAGATAACCCATCAGTTCTCTATTTGAATGAAAGTTGTTGACAAAATATCGCTTTCTGTTCCAAGTCTTTCTTTCCTTTGTCAGGGCCGCCGCGTGGGAGTGGCAAAATTGTTCACCGCACAAGGGCGTCTGGGCCAGGGGCCACCAAAATTTATAGTACTTATAGTTTTTTTTTAAAATTTAATGTTACTTAAATGAAGGTTGTTAAATATACACTTACAATTTTACATGTTTTATATTTTCTAAGCGATAAAATGAGAATTTAATTCAATTTTGTTTTCTTTTCTGGGGGTTGTTTTCGTTTGTGTAAAACAAATTTGATTGCTGATACGAACCATAAAAACACGTTCCGTGTGGAGTTCGCGCTACCACACGGAACGTGTTAATAAAACGTGTTATCAAAAAATTATTAATAATTATAGCTCTTTTTCATTAAAAGTTTATTATGTACCTGAGATGTTTTCAATAGTTCAATTGCTTATAACAAATTCTTTTTAGTAATTTGTATTTAAATATTGGTGTAATTTACTTAAATATTTTGAATCATCAGAAAGAAGAAAGAATTTCGCACTGAATTCTTAAAAAGAAAATTTTCCGCGAAAAAAAATTGTTGTTCTTATATTTTCAGTTAAATTAGTTTTTTTTATCTGAATCTTTATTTAGGAGCAAATGACATAAATGGGCTTTCGACTTTCAAATAGTATATTGAAAGATTTTTTGTATATGGAATAAAAATTAAACTTTTTTTATTTAGTGCAAAAAATATTTTCTTAGAAACATGTTCTCAAAAAAAGAAACAAGTCTGTGGAGCACAAAACAGAAAAATGAAATTGTAACGAGTGGATGATAATCAGAAACTGGCGGGATCCTAAATAAATATATCAGAAACACAATAGGATTAGACGGACAAGCAATTGAACCAAGACCATTAACATCAACATCTGGTTTGAAATTTCATTATGAAAATTTATGTTGAAATGTAAATTCATCAGCCTCGATTGTATTAACAGAAAACTTAGATGTTGATAAGAAAATTCGCCTGGTAATAACGTAATATCTCATAACGAAGATTTTGGTTTTGAATTAAACGATCCAGCTACCTGACCTGATATGATTTCTATAAAAATTAGAGATTATTTAGTTGAAAATATATGGCCTTTCCTGCTTCGTAACCAAAGATTTTCTGAGAGATAATTCTGGCAGAAAATTTTCAGAATCGTGTTCTAATATAAATCATTATCTAATGGAGAAAAAATATTTAGAAATTATTTTTTATATTTAAATTTTCGAAACGCAATTTTTTTGCTTCCCATGTAAACTATTCAGTGAGAAGTATTCACAGCTAAGGATGGAAGTAATAATTGGGCACATCTAATCCGCATTTTGAAAACACATGAAAGCAATGCATCTCAACTTAAACATAGTTTAAAATGCAGTGAATTTAAAGTGACTTTGCGTAATTTATGTACCATTGATGCATCTCAACAAAAACTTTAAATGCGGAAAAGGTTTACTGGCAATCGGTTATTGAACGGCTTATTTATTTAACTCAATATTTGATCCGGAAATGCCATGCTTTTAGTCCTTCGAAAGAGTTGTATCATAATGATAATGGAAATATTTTGGTTGAAACCATAGCAAAATTTGATCTAATAATCGCTGAACATCTCCACAAAATTCAAACATTTCAAAAGGGGAGCATTGCTTATTATTAGGGGATCAAATTCAGAATGAAATTATAAGTATTATTTCAGAAGGAATTAAAAAGCATTTATTACACAAATGTTTAAATTGTCAGAATATTACTCACTATAATTCCGGATACTACATCTGATGTCAATCATACCGAACATTTTACTATTGCAATTCGATTTATTTATAAGAACGAGGAAACCAATAAAGAATCCAAATTGAAGAACATTTCAATCTGTCGACGACACTACTGGACAGAATCTGTTTCAATTCATAAGGGAACATTTAAAATCGTTAGAACTAAATTTATCAGATTTACGAGGCTAATCTTACGACAATGGTACTAATATGAGAGGAAAGCACAAATGATTTTTAACATTAAATTATTGAAAATAATTCGAGAGTTCTCTATATCCCCTGCTATTTCCATTCTCTAAAGTTAATTGTAAATTATGCAGTTAAAATTTCCTTCGAAACAGTTAATTTCTTCGGAGTAGTGCAGGAGTTTTATAACAACATTTTGATACGGATCTATACGCGTTTCTACTAATTTCTTCTTTTTCTTTAAAACAAAATAATTATTTCAACCAACCCTCATCGAGAAACCAAACGTGATTTATGTAAATGAGGAATATTATATAAATTTAGTTTTCGCGAGTTGAAGGGAAGGAAGTAAGAGGCCAAGTTAGGTTAAGGGAAGTAAAGTGAAGCAAGTGATCTGTTGACACTTAGTTATTGACAAGCTAAAGTTGATACGTTTGATGTGTGCACGTAGAAGTGGTTAGTGAAGATTGAAAAGCAGTGAAATTAAAGATTACAGAGTGGGGAGCCCTCGTCGTTTGATCAAGCTAAAGAAAGTGCCTGAAGTTTTCCGTGAAGGATCCGAAGCATTATGGATTCAGGTATCGTACTTTTGATTAAGTAAAAGCGGATTATTAGTGTGCGACGTAGTTCTAAATGAGCGTATTTAAGCTGTCTTAGATTCAGTTGAGGTTCTGTAATATTATACAGGCATTTGAGTATCTCACCTCTTCACTCTATCATTGCTTGTATACCTTAATTAGAATTGTGTTGTGTCTGTTTCATAAGTATTAATAATAATTAATAAATCAAATTAGATTGAAATAATGTTTGTATATTATTTAGTTCTTCCTACACATCTAGCCGGGTTTACAGATAGACATGAGGGTTCGAATGTAAGGGATAACCAGAGGTTACCACAATTTCTTCATCCGTAAAACGTCGGTCTATTTTGCAACAGTATGTTGAAAATCTGACTTTAAAGCCACTCTCCAACACCAGATGGGAAAGTAGAACTCAATCTTTAAGACCATTGAAAAACGATTTGAAGGAAATTTTGAGAGCTTTAATAAATATTTAAGAAGATCAAACAAGAGACATGAAAGCAAGATTTAAAGCGAAAAATTTGATTCAGAAGTTTTTATCGCTTAAATTCCTTTATTCCAATAACATCTGGCACAATATTTCAAGTTTAGTAAATGTGGTAGATGAAATAAAGCAAAATTCTAAATGTGATTTACAAATCGTGACTGACAATTTACAATATCTTATATCAGCTAAATAATCGTAGATCAGATGAAGCGTATGAACACTTGTAATTGCCTATGCAAGTATCGTTGCTGACAATTTGGAGATGGATACTGATTCTCCACAAAATCGAGAAACAGGTTTAAAAAGAAACTATTTCAAAGTGAACAATTTGACGAACTAATCAACAATCCTAGACTCAAATTTAAGGCTGAATTTTACAATATTATATTAGACTCTTTTACTTCTTCAAATACTGAAAGATTCAGTAAATTAAAAGAACATTATAATTACTTCACGATAGTACACTATATACCTAGTTTAAAAAACTGGAGTTACAATGAAATTTTAAAACACTGTAAATAATTAGAACAAAACTTAACGGATACTAAAAGTATTAATGAAAAGGACATTGGTGGATTAAATTTGTTCAAAGAAATGAAATCTTTGCAATGTTTTACCAAAGAGGATATGACACCTATTGATGTTTTAACTTGTATTTATGAAAACAATCTTACCGATACATTTCCAAATATTGCAATAGCTTTACGGATTTCTTTAATCTTGTCAGTTTCGGTGGTTCCTGGTGAACAAAGTTTTTCAAAACTTAAAATTATAAAAAAAACTACAGGCGATCTACTATGGCCCAGAAGAGATTATCGAACTTGTCAATTATATCCATAGCGAGCGTAATTTTGGATAAAATAAATAAAAAGGAACTGTTATGAGCTGCTAAAGCTAGGAGAATCAATATTTGACTAAATTTTTTCTAATTTTTATATTTTACTTAAAAATGTTTTATCGTTGTATTGTTTTTAAAGTTTATGAAATAATAAAAAACAATAAGGTAAACGTGTTTTATTATTATAACTTTACAACTTTTCAATTCGAAAGTCAAATTTTGAATACTATAAAAGATTATTTCACATATAATTTGCAGAACTTTACAAGAGTGCAACAGAACCCTATAAAGAGGCGCCAAATTTCAATTTGAACAAGGGAGCCTAATACCCACGCGGCGGCCCTGTCCTTTGTGATTATTTTAATAACTTTTTCGTTCAAAACTTTGTTGAATCGTTTATTTATGACAGTATACCTAACAATTATTTTCGTTGTCACTCTCTCGAAGTAAAAGCCCAAAATTAAATTTGTCGTAAATCCGCCTCATGTCGTGACGTATAGGGAATGTTGAAGCTGTTTGACAGCATGAAGATTTTTGGTATCCCACACGCGGTAATTTCGTACCTTTGCTGCGCTGTCTGAGTGAAAATGAGCCTCCTTTATTCCATAAGATATGCAATGGCTGCTACTTAACAGCCTGCATCCTCCCAGAAAACGTATGACATTGTCTAGACGTGCAACTTAAAAAGGATATAACCTAAGAGTTTTGTCTAAAATCGTGCGTACGGTAACCACACGATATTAATGCTCGTGTTACAGAACAAGTACTTACTGTAGCATACAAAGAACTTACAGATGAGTCAGCTCTTGCAATTACAATTTCTTCCACAATAGCCAGATCAGTTACACGCCATCTTCTTCCCGGTCAGTTTCTTTAAACACACGAATCGTGTCTTATCTACATTTACAAACATACGTCCTTTCATTAATATTTTATCTTCCGCTAAGCACAGAATGCTGCCCAGATATTGTTATTTACAGACATATGCCCTTTCACTTAATTTATCCTCCGCTAAGCACCGAGTGCTGCCGAGGCATTGTTCTCCTTTTGACTGGGCAGACCCTAGCAGTTGTGCTGCACGTGAATCGCACGCGGGTGTCCAAAGGAAGAGGTAGCCACAGGCTGCATATAGTTCTATCAATCAGGCAAACATTTTCAGTAATTTCTCAAAATAAAACTTATAATAAATCGAATAAATATGCTGAATTTTAAAAAAATTAAAGAGAAGTCAAAATAGGTCCTGATTTTTCGATAGCATAGAATAGTTTAAGAAAAATAGAATGTTAGTACTGTTTGACTGTGAGTGTGGAGGCTTGGCTTGTAGCGCAGTAAAAACTTGAGTGGAGGCTTGGCTTGTAGCGCAGTAAAAACTTGAGTGGAGGCTTGGCTTGTAGCGCAGTAAAAACTTGAGTGGAAGCTTGGCACGTTGCGCACTATAGATTAGGAAGAGGAACTGGTGGAATAGTTGTGGAACTGGCTTTTGGCGATTGAGCGAAAACGGACAGAGAAGAAAAAACATGATTCAGATGGCGCAGAAGATGCCGACAGTTATCCTATGTCATTTTTTAATTGTAAATAGATGTAAATAATGTGGTGTGGTTTGAAGAAAATATAATAAACGGTAAAAATCCAGTAAATGGAAGTAAATATTTATTTCATTTAAAGCAACCCTTGACAGTACCCAGTGTGTTGGTCCATTGTCCATTAATGTCTACTCTTAACACATATCCTTCATTTGATAGCAAAATTTATAGCAGAGCCGGCAGTACCATAAAAAGGGTTTCTTGCTCCTCAGTGGCACAGTGGATCGAAGTTTAACAATAATGATTTTTGAGAAAGTTACTTTTCGAAAATATCTAATATGGTACATATTGCCTGAGTGGAGTGTTTTAATGCGATGCATACATTTTGAGAAATTAAAAGTTTTTAATTTAATAATAGCCTTTCAATTCAGAAAAACAAAAGAGAAGAAAGAAGTTATTTGCTTTTTTTATTAATATTTTACTTTTTACTCTTATACGGGTGGATGCGTTTATAACGTCAGCGTTAAGTATTAGTCAAAATATGGAAGAATCTCTATGGGGCGGCACATTAGATCTTTGTACATGGGCGGCCGACATTCCTATCATCACAGTCCTGCCTTTTGAGAAAAGAGTTTAAAAATCGGAGAGCATTCATTCTTGTTTAGAGACATGTTCATTTTCTGTAAGTGCCATCAGTTTAACTTTAACCCTTCAACTAGATAGACCGTACGGTGTATGGGCTACCGAAGGCTGACAACAACCGGTTTGTTCGTAAATGCTCAGGCAGATCTGTTTCCTTCTTTCTATCTACGATTTGCACATATTTTTAATTCTTACAGGGGAATTATTAGTGCGAGTGTTTTTAAGAGACAGTTTAGCCATGGTACTGAAATACTTCTCATCCGGGATTTTCTTTGAGATGAAAGTGGGAATTTTTCATTGAAGGCAGGAACTTAGATTCTTGAAAATATTCCTTAAAGAACAGGGATTGGCTGGGCAATATGCAATTTGTTGCTTGAGAAGAAATGAAAATAGAAAGATAATCCAAAAAAGCCGACATTATCTCTGTCCCCACAACAATGTAAGACTGACTGTTACACCATGCATCCAATCGTTTGTGCATATATATAATATATGTACACAAACAACCCTCAACCGTTTGAAAAACAGGTACGAACATAATATTTTTTTTTGTAAGGATGAGAGAAATTCTTGTAAGATATTTGAAATATTTTTTTCAGAGTGTAATAAAAAACAAACATTTAGAGGATTTTTCGCACCATAATTATAAAACAAAAAACAGTGTGGAAACTTTAAAATTGAAAATTAAAATAAAATTCTTGCATTTTCCCATTTTGTTAAGAATTATGCAATTTTAAAAAAAAAAACATGGCCTTTTTCTTTTGGAAAATTTTGTGCAAAAAAAAAAAAAAAAATGACCGCTTAAGGGGTTAACACCCTTAATGTAGATGAGATGTCAACTTTCTGACGTTACAAAAGCAGTAGAGTTTAAAAGCATCTATAAAAGTGCCGTGTATTATAACCTCCCCTAACCATTATCATCTCGTCTAGTATTACTCATACTTAAATCTGTAAGCGAGTTAACGAATTCACAAGATACATTTACAAATAACAATATTTATTAATTTTTCTTAATTAAGGAAAGTCATATACACTATTCAAATATAAGAACAATAAAATACAGTGGAGAAAGAGAAGGGGTCACTAATTGCGGAACTACGAAATCTAAACTGAATCCACGAAGAATAAGCGCGTACAATTACAACTACACACGTATACGTAATTACAATTATTAAATCACTAACCTGATTTCTTAAACTATGGCAGGTTTGTCTTGTAGGTTACTTGGATCTTGATTGGATCGGATCAAATCTAGAATTCCCTCTTTAATATACAAATTCTATCTTCAGCTTTTCTCGTAGCTTTTCTACGAACTAATTTTATCAACAACTATGAGTTGGATTCCCGACGGTTCGATTCACTTTACTTTACAAAATCTATTTCTTCACTTGACAACTATTACTCATTTCATTTCATCCTCCCTTGATAACTCGCTAAACCCGAACTTATATAAAATATCTGATTTGCATAAATCACGCTTTGGCTCCCGGTGGAAATTGGTTGAAATAAATAAAATTTAAAAGAAATATGTAGAGGATTAGTAAAGAACCGTACAGATCCGTCACAAAAGTATTAAAACATGTTTATCTTTGACATTTTGAAATGAACCTACTTCCCTTCTGCCCTGTGACCCAGCTCAAGGTGTGTAAGGAAGTGAAGGATGATTCAACATGATATAATTTCCATTTATTCTATTTATCACTTTAATCGACTCACACACAAATCAATTTCGCACAATAAATAGGATGATCCAGTCATATTATAGAGGGAAGGGACGAGAGTCGTGTTTGAGGAGAATTCATTAAATAAACCTCTTTATAATAAAGGTTCTTCCCTAATATTACTTTACACCAGCGTTTCTCAAACTGTGGGGCGCGCCCCCTGGGGGGGGGCGTGATAAACCTGAGAGGGGGCGCGAGCATATCGAAAAGTCGAAAATAAAATATTATTTTAAAATATTAATAAATTACTGAAAGGAAACAAAACGTAATACATTCTGACATAATAAAAAATAAAATAGCATTTTTATACTGATATAATATATTTATAAATGTATCAGTACTGCACACTGTATTTGATAATTAATTTAACAATGCCAAGTTAAGAACAAGTTTAACAATCACCAGTGACCCCATGGGCTTGTCATATATAAAATTATATAAAAAATTTAATACTTATCCTGATAATTTGTACGGTTCCTAATTAAATTCGTATTGTACATTTACGTTGTGACGGGTTCTTACGCGTTTCACTAACCTTCTCATATACTTTTTAAATGTTTTATTTATTTCAACCAATCTCCACCGGGAGCCAAAGCGTGATTTATGCAAATGAGATATTTTATATAAGTTCGGGTTTAGCGAGTTAGAGGGGGGGGAGAATGAAATGAAATGAGAAAGTGTTTTTTTAAGTGTAAACGTAGACGTTGTGAGTAGAGTCTATTGTAACGTTGTGGATAAATTTAGTTCATAAAAGAACTGCGAAATAGCAGGGAAAGAAGTCGCCTATTAAAGGAATACAATCAAGATATTAAGGAAGCAGCTAGACGAACCTGCCATAACGTAAGGAATCAGGTTAGTTTTTGATTTGTTCCAATTAAGTATAAGTGTGTAGCTGTAATTGTACGCGTCGTCCCTTCGTAGACTCAGATAGGATTCCGTCGTTCATGATTATTGAATCCTTCTCATTCTCCACTGTGTTTTATTGTTCTTAAAATTGAATAGTATTTGTGTAATCTCTTAGTTAAGAAAAGTCAATAAATTTGTTTTGTTAAAATAAGTAGTGATTTATTATGAATTCCACACATCCAAATTCAGGTAATAACCGAAGGGGAGTTGATAATCTTAGAGGTAGTGAGAGACTACGACAACGTCAAAGTACATTATTATTGAATTCAATACATTGTTATTATTTTGATGGAGAGGGGGGTGCGAAGAAAATTATCACTTAAAATTGGGTCGCAAGTATTGAAAGTTTGAGAAGCACTGACTAAACCACTTTAACACTTTAAACATCAACGTAATATGAAGATGACAGTACCCGAACTTATACAGTCTTCTAGTCAATTCACTTTATCTTTAACACTTCCTGATTATAATCTTCTACAAGGACTTCTTAACCATTTATGGTAATCTGTACCTCGTATTATTCTTGTCCCCTCTAGTTAACTAAACTTCTAACTTTCCGTTATCTATTCTCTTCACTTCTAATTCACTAACTTTCTTAACTCGCGAACAAGAAATATATATAATAAACTTAATTTGCATATTGATAAATTTTGCAGGCCCAAAAGAATACCCAAGAGGATTGTTAGTAGTAGATCACGTATAGATCCGTCACAATTTCTTTTATTCAATGAAGATGCAAATAAACAATATCTCACTTACTCGTTTGAATTGCTTTAAATCAGTGTTTCTCAAACTTTCAAAATTTCCTACCCAATATTCAATCATAATTTTCATCGCGCCCCCCTCCATACAATAACAATAAATTGAATTCAATGATACTATACTTTGATGCTGAATCTACAATACCATTTAAATCTGTTAAGTTGTCGTGGCCCAGTCCTATCTCGGACTGAGTTCACATTGCCCGACGCGCCTGGTGTGGAAGGAAACATATTATCACCAACGAAAGCCATAATTACAAATATTCATTAACAACACACAAATACAATTAACAAGTCACACTATAAGTAGAAACCCTGGAGTGATTATTCAATTCCCTAGATTAATACTGATACACAACTCTAACATTCAATTCTAACCTTTAAATCTAATATTCCCACTAAATAATCTCAGCTATCAGAATTGACAAAGGAGACGAACGCTTACTAACTTCAGGTCGATACTAACTATAATCCCTTTGATTATTTCAATGATTAACAATATCAATTACTATCTAATATGTGCTAAGCTCGCTGGAGAGATCTGTAGTTGATACCTACAACAAGTTTGGCAATTCCTTCTCCTACTGCTTTCTTACTAAATCTAGACTTTATATAGTCGAATTCATTAGCATATCACTATCTCGTGTTTTTCTCGAGGAGGCTGTGAAATAGAATAATTGCTGGCCCCAAAGTTACCCAAGAGGGTTAATGGAAGATTGACGCGGATAGACCCGTCACAAAGTGCCACCGGCGTATATAAACGTCTCACTCAGCTAAAGCGTTATTTTCCCCGGAGGTATATATACGTCTGTCCGAAGTAAGATCTTTCCTGTGCACTGCTATCCATAAAGTTATTCCGAAGGCTTTGGAATACAATAAAAAGAACTTGACGCACTCTCGCGAAGGATATACTTATTTCAGAGGATTTTCTTAATTTTATTCCTTTTCTTTCCCACGCCCCTACTCCGTCTTAGAAGGCGGTGGCATTCAGTGAATCGCGTAACTTTCAATCGGTATTTAAGGGATTAATTTTAAACCATAAAAATTATCAAGCGTTAATTTTTGTATATAATTTTATGCACCTCAAGGCAATGGGGTCACTGGTAATTGTTCTAAATTAAGAATTGTAAAATTAATTATAAAATACATTGTGCAATATTTATACATTTATAAGTGTATAATATCAGTGTAAATGGGAATTTTACTTTTTATGTCAGAATGTATTTTTATTGCTTATTTACTTTCAATAAATTAATTTTCTAAAATAATCTTTTGTTTTCGACTTATCAATATGCTCGTACCCCCCTCGTAGAGTTATCACGCCCCCCCCCCAAGGGGTGAGCGACCTGCAGTTTGTGAAACTCTGCTTTAAATAATAAAATCATTGAAGGATTTTTAAACAGTCTTCAAAAAAGTTCGCGATTTATTTCAATTTAGATTTTTATAATCTGTATGAAATTAGAATCAAATTGATGTAATATTGTTTAACTAATATATTCTTTTGCTTTTTTTCAGCACCTGTCTATTTCAATGTGGCGTATTCTGTCTTAAAATCAATTCTACCTCCTGTAGTGAATGAAAAACTACGATGCTATGGAAATAGTAAGATATCTCTTCCCAGTTTATTTGCAATAAGCAGAATTAATGAAATTTTTAACTGTGATGCTATTTTATCGTATATGTTTCGAATATTATATTGCTAATAAATATCAAATCTGTTCTATTTTTGCTTAAAAAAATCCCTGGAGCTTGAAAGTGAATTTAAGAAAACTTAAACATATAGTTACTAGCTAACTTGTTCCAAAGATAATGAACTTTTTATTTTGAATTGTATTAGCTGGCTGGAAAGCAGCTCTTCTTGAATTAATTGATGCTGATGAATTACCCGCATTTCTTGGAGGAAAAAAAACTGATCCAGATGGAGATCCTTCGTGTAAAACATTTGTAAGTAAAAACTTCTGTTTTTTTCCCCTCATCTTATATAATGCAGTCCATACTGTTTAGCTACTAATATGGCTTGTATATACAAAGATAAAAAAAAAGTTTAGCGCATGCATTTTATAATAATTATATTTATATGAGGTTCGTAATTCAAAACTTCGATATTTCTAAATACATGATTTTTAAATAGTAACTTCTAGCTGCTGTACTTCTATCTTTTGTAAATAGGCTTTTATACTCTTCAAGTTTATATGGAGACCATGATCTTTGTAAATAGCTGCTGTACTTCTATCTTTTGTAAATAGGCTTTAATATTCTTCAAGTTTATATGGAGACCATGATCTTTGTAATTGTAAATTGGGGGATTTCAAATACGCATTGCTCTTTTGGTAAATTAAGATATTAAAAGGTAACAGTTAAGGAGACACAATACGATTGAATTGACAAAAATCGGTCAAAAAATTAAATATAATTTTTTTAGCCTAAATTTTTCTTTAAATAGTTTTCTATAACCTCACTAAATTTGAAAGCACTAAACTTAAGAAACACAGAAATATCATAGCTTTTACGTTTGTTTTTATTCACATCCCTATCGCAAATCAAAACTTTAAACTTACTTATCTCAGAAAGATAAATAACTAGTTTATCTTCATTTAAAATACTGAGTTTTTTTTTCTATTGTGCCTAATGCTTTTAATTTTTTTTTATCTATTGCTAATAGTACAAGTAACAAAAGTTGGTATGGATTTTTGAATCAAAGTAATACTTATTTTTTTTAAAAATAATTGAACTCAGAATTTATACATTTTTTAATGAATTTTCAATAAGCATTCATAAAAAGAGATATTGTGCGAATACCAATCATGTCATCGCAAAACCCATGCTAACTTTTGTTATATATAATATGACATACTTGTAAATCAAAATTTCAGACGTGTACGTAATTTTTTGTAGGAGGAGTAGCATTTTAAAATCACTTCACAAATTTTAAGTTTTTTCCTTAAACAATTAAAGAGTTAGCTTTTTATGAAATTTTGAGCACAAAATTTGTTTTACATAGTATACACACTGGGTGGCAACCAAAAACAATTTTTAAAATTGTTAAATTAAAAAAATTTTCGTAAATCGTTCCATGTCCCCTTAAAAAAGTTTAAAGGATTTCCTTTTATATAGAAAAGTATTTAGAAAATAAATTTAAATTACTAGTTGTCTGTGTTTTATACTGTGATGCAAAAATTTTTTACTTGTGTACTTTACCAGGTAAATCATATAGCCCAATTACCGAAAAATAAAATCCTTGACCCGTTTATTATTTTTATAAAGTTAATTAAAATGTATTCCCTTTTATGCAGATTATGCATGCACAGCCTATTCCTGACTGCTACTTTTTATGTAACATTAAGAAAAAATTGGATAATGATCCTAATGCTGTGAAACTAAATATAGCTCGATCTTCCAAGGAGGAATTATATATTGTTGTTGAAAAAGAAGGTTCTTGCCTAGAATGGGAATTCGAAACGAAATCCAAAGACATCGGTTTCGCAATATACTTCAAAGAAAATGCCTTACAGAATCCGGTTGAAATTATTCCATATGGAAGAAAAGATACATGCTATGGACCTGAAAAAGGATACATAAAATGCAAAAAAGTTGGCATTTGTAAGTATGCAATAGGTTCTGATATCAAAGTTTAAAGTAGTTTTTAAAATGTTTTCATAAATCATGCACATTTAAAACCCTTGAATATGTTTATGCATTTTATGTTTTATATATATATATATATGTCGTGTTTTTCGAGTGAACACCAAGACATTGTATTTTGAACTGTCTTTTTTCCATGAAATCACTTTTGAATCTGATTGCTAAGAGAGAGAGAGACGGACACGTGTTAAATATCAGAGTCCATGGCTACTCAAAAGCCAGATGTCTTTTCAAGTATATTTCTTATTCAAGAGGTATATTTGACATACTAGGTAATAAAAATTAATGGTCAGAGGGGCAAAGGTCTGTTTAGGGCCATGTGTTCTTCGTTCTCGAACTGGAAACTGGATAATAAATTTAATACTTGAAGATGTAACGGGAAAATAAAAGTTAAAAGTGGTCTAGGGATTTAATTTTAGATCTAATTTAATTATCCTTGTGTGTGTGTGTGTGTGTGTGTGTGTGTGTGTGTGTGTGTGTGTGTGTGTGTGTGTGTGTGTGTGTGTGTGTGTGTGTGTGTGTGGTGTGTGTGTGTGTGTGGTGTGTGTGTGTGTGGTGTGTGTGTGTGTGTGTGTGTGTGTGTGTGTGTGTGTGTGTGTGTGTGTGTGGTGTGTGTGTGTGTGTGTGTGTAATCAATAATTGTGTACTATATTACCATAAGCAAAGTAGCAATACACATAGATATATAATAAAGCAGTACAAGTTCTAATATATTATAGCCACAGTAATATAACCGTAAACTCTTAGCCTTAGGAAATAAAAAAGTAGTGTTATATAGTTTTAAGGCTTATCTGACTCCCCCTGTTTTTGCCTATACATTTGAACTGTAATGAAGAAAAATAGTGTACAAATAAGATTCCATAAGTACTAAAAATTATAAACGCACTTTGAGGTACTAAAATTTTAAATACTGGATCTTTAAAATACTAAAATAGTACCCAATGTCCAATACGAAGTAAAAAAATTACTCTATACACCTAAACCAGAAAAAAATATCTACATAAAATAGTAAATATGTAAAAGAAGGATATATAACAGTACAACAACATTCCCAGAATGGAAGCTTCCCACCTTAATAGAACAGTATCGTACGCAAGGAAAAATTTATAAAATACTAAAAATTGAATCATAATTATTTGCTGCCTCAGTAGATAAGAAATGCCGATTCTGCTGTAAAAGGAGGGGTAAGCGGGACTGAGTTCAGTTGTTTTCCTCCTGCTGTTGAGTTGAGTTGTTTCTCACCTGCTACAGTTTTGGTTTTCGAGGTGCAGGGTACGCAGTTACGGATCGATTTGAGTTGTTTTCTCCTACTGCTAATTTGAGTTGTTTTTTAAATGTGTAAAAAAAAATTAAGTATAGAATGTTAAAAGTGCTCATGGCGCCACCTATTGATTAGAATATACACTAATTATTAGATTGAAAAATGGTTCAAAAAATAACACTCAAATAAAAAAAAATCTGGATTCAAACTCGCAGCCTCAGGACAAAATGTCTCCATAGGACAATAGTTTTTCAGTTACGCTAACCATTGTCCTATGAAGGCATACAGACCTAAAGAAAACCTTAGATTTATAATCTAATGAATTTAAGTTTAACGGCGGAGCACATGGCGACATATTTTTAAATAATTTTCTTAATTAAAATGAAATAAAAAAATATTTGCATTGTTTTGATAACAAATGTGATGTAGTGTACTCGTAATTTGTGTGAACGGGTTACGATTTAACTTGTCTTAACATGTCTGATCTTGATTCTACAAGAGGGCTGTGGAATGTTTTAAATCGTTCTCTTGAATGTTTTTATAATAATCTTTTTTTGAAAAAAAATGAACACTTTTTATTATTGGAACTTATAAATTATGTAACTGAAGAATTTTTGGAAAATCTTTGCTTAGATAATATTTTAAGAGAAAAAAGAGAAATGTTATATCCACCTTATTATTTTGAATATTATGAGGATCTGAATTAAATGATTTTTTAAATGTTTAATTTGAGTTAATTTTATTTATTTTGTTTGTTAGTTTAATTTATAATGAGATACTTTCTTTTTAAAAATAAGTGTGGGCATGTTTTTTAAAAAAAATAATCTCAGAATGTGTAAGCGTAAATGATATTTTAAATACTTTTCATACAAAAGTAAGAAAAAAAATACTGTATAAATATTTTGTATAAGTTTCCGACAAGATTTGGCTTTAAAAAGTTTATTTTTATAAATCTGAAAAAAATGGGTTTTTTTATATACACCATATATACCATATATATATATTACCATACCATATTACCATTTATATATACCATATATATATATATGGTTATATTGTTAATTTTATTTATACTGCTTTCTAGTTTAATTTATGTTGAAATAGTTTCATTTTAAAAGATAAATATCAGTAAACGTCTTTCAAACAAATTATCTTAGTATGTTAAGCATAAGTGATATTTTAAATATATTTTGTATAAAAGTAAGGAAAAATTTATGTTTATGTGTTTAAAGCAAACTCTTTGCCTTTTCCAAAGAGTATAAATTGTATACTATTCATTGCAAAAACCATTTAGTTTAATTATTTGTTTCTTAATTGAATAGAAATTTAAAAAAATATTTATTATACATTGTTTTAATAACAAATTGTAAATTTTAATTCGGTATAATGATTACACATACACAGTAAAGATACAAAGTATAAATTGTTTATTTTTACAAAAAAAAAAAAAAAAAACATCATTTTGTACTACGTTTTACATTACAATCGCTTATTTACATTACAGGGCAACAACAAGTAGTAAAATTGAATTCAGCATAATGATTACACATGTACAGTAAAGATACAAAGTAAATTGTTTATTTACAAAAACAGCATTCTGTATTCTGCTTCACATTACAATCTTTTATTTACAAAAAATCATATTATTGTGTCATCACTGGATTTTATGTCATACTGTTTATCGAATAACTCTAAATTCATCAGCGACCAATGTCCATAAGCAAGAGTAGTAATGCCATCACCATTAACAAACCTTTTATTATCTTTATATGACAGAGCAAGTTTGTTTTGCTTTATGGAGTATATTGCATGAAATTTGGACCTAATTAAGTTCATGTCAGCATATTTTAATTTTTGATTAAAAAGACAGACTTTGTAGTCCTCAAATGTTATTTTATTAAAAAGTTTGATTTTTAATTCCTTTTAACCGCTTTTCAATCTTATAGTTTGTTTTGTAGGCATACATTTTCTATTTTAATCCCACATATTCTGTCATAATGTTTCCTTTGTTTTCATCTTTCATTTTCCCGATGACTTTTTTGTTAACTAGAGGTAAATTTAAAATGTTATTTTTGTCGTAGTCTGAAGTGTCAAATAAGTTAATATCGTCTTTCATGTCACTATAAAAATCATCAGTCTTTATTTCATATATAAAGGAATCGGTGTCTGTATACATGAGCCTTACTTTTGAGTCGTAACGGTGCTTCATGTACTCATAGTGAAAAGAATACATTAGGACTTTTGAAAAGTGTAAAATCGCCATTGCTATCTGTATCGGTTTCAACAATTTGATTTGGGTTTTTTTTTAAGATGAACGGCCATTAAGTTTTCAGAAAATATTGTACGACGATTAAAATTTGGTTTCGCTGTTAACTTTCGAGCTTGCTCTTCTGTTGAGCATAAACGTATATCTACTCTTCTTCTTACATTTTCCATCGTTTTCCCAAATATGCTATTATTCATTAATTTGTAAAAATCCTTTTAAAAGTCATTTATAGCTTTAGTTCTTAATTCTGTATTGTAATCTATGTAATTTTTAAGCCAAGGCGACTGAAAAAATTTTAAACAACGATGAATTTTTTTCAAGACTAACCCTAATTTTAAATAAAGCTTTAAATTCGAATCATGGAGAATATATTTTGTTTTTGGTTCCAAAGTAGTTAAAAGTCTAGGTTCTCTACAATTAGGTGGGGGTTTATTTTCAGGGGCAAGGGGAAAATCTGAATGTTTGTCATGCAAAACGGAATGGTAGTCAAGATCCACTTCCAAGATGTAACCTACATCTGAGTCATCTGATAAATTTAAAGTATTCTGTTCAGTTAAATTGCCATCACACCAAACAAAATCTTTTAAGGAAAGATATTTACACATCGTGTAACAGTACAAATTATTTGCGTCAAGGTACATTAAATATTTTATCTCCTCATATGGATTAAAATTAGGCATATATTTGTTGTTAGCTATAGCATAACGATTGCAACACTGACTTATACCTCCTCTTACACGATTTTCTATAACAAGAAGCATGTCGTAATCTGTGAACAGTTTGATAGCTACAGTAGGTTGTAATAGCATAGCATCCCACGATAAAGCTGGGGTGGTAAAGTACCAACAAGGATCAAGTTTATAAGTTTGCATGCATATTTTTCTAAAGTTTTCAAAGAGATCGGTTAACAATAGGACATCTGTTTTTACATATAGATCACAGTAGTCACCAAGATTATTTAAATGAAACTGATTAAACACTTAACAGGCGTGATTATAATTCTCTACACTTATATCCTCTTCATTTAGTTTATTCTAAAATTTACTAATAGGTGGCAAACAAGTATCTTTACATTTTTCAAAACTGTCAAAATAATCATACGAAAAACTCCTTTTCTTAAAAGTAAATCTATTCTTTCTGAATCAAATTAATGCTTCATATTTTTAAACTCATCTTTTTTTAATGTTTTTATCAAGTTTTCCAAACTAGAGGACATGAATTTGAAAGAATTTAAAAACCTTAACTGAAAATCGTTTGAAATATGTTTACCGAAAAAAATATATTTTTCTTCAGTGTTCAGAATTAAATTAATTTGTTTTTTATCATATCCTAACTCCTTAATAAAAATATGATCGTCAACCCAGAAAGATTATGGGGAAAAAAATAGGCAAAAAATTTGGGGGTTTTCATTGCTAAATTGCAAGTATTACAACAAGGACCATTAAATTTTTGAGTAACATGATTATGATCCCTAACCTTGATATTGTTTTCGCGAAAGGTTTGATCACAAACATAACAATTTTTAGCATTATCATACAATTGCTTTTCTGATTCGGTAAGAGGTAATAACGGTTTTGCGTTTTTATAAGCATTTTCAATTTCTATTGCATCTTTTTCTAGCTTTTCAATAAAAAATTTTGGGGCATCAGTACCTCTATATACTACTGGATCTTTGTAATGATAACTGATAAAATAACAAAAACCTATCGGGACATGTTTTTCATAAATATGGGTAAAGGAAAAGCTTTTGCCTCAGGACAACAAGTATCAGTTTTCATAGTTACACACTCGAAATCCGCATACACAACAAAGGGTATTTTTAAAGAATGCTGAACATTTTTAAATTTTAAAAACTTACTTGTTTCTGACGGCATTACTACCCTTGCAGGACTTTTATCCACACACATCTCATTGTGCCGAAGAATTTTGTATTCCGTTTCGAAAGCACTGAAACATCTTTTACATATGTACGTTTTATGTTGGTGTTTTGAGAGTTGTTTCGAAACAAGTCTAGATAAGCTTTTAATGAAACAATAATGTCCAAACTCTCTATTTTTATGTAAAGCAAATCTATATGTTTCTCACACACTATATCACTCATGAGGAGAGGAAATATTTTTAAATCTTCTTCAGATGAATAAATGTTTATTCCTATATCGTTCACATTTTCGAAAAAATTTTCACCTCGTTAGGAGGTGTTGGAAAGGCTATTCCATTACAAAGTTAAATCTTATTCTTTGTTTTTGTGTGCATACTTTTTCGATTTTAATCATACCTGAATGGAGAATAATGGTTCGTACGGACTTCGAGTCTTAAGATTTCGTCCAGTGTCCAGCCCGAGTCTTTACCCTCAAAATCCTCACTTTCTTTTACTATTTCCTCAGACATGTTGTCATAAAGGCTGGCGAGATTAGTCTCTCGTTTTAAATTCAACGTTCTTTATCAATTTTCCGGCATCTGTCTCTTTCGAGTAAATGCAATGAACCCATTTACTCACTTTCAAGAATTTGTAAGTTTTGAGTTCATTGTGAAAAATAAAGAGTTTCTCTTCTTTTTTTAAGAGTAGAAACTCTTTTATCCCCACTGAACTATCGTTATTAGGGAGATCAAAAGTTTTATACGTTTTTTGAAAAACACTCAGGCTCTCTTTTGGTGGTAAAGAGATTTTTTCAGGAACAATGTCGGAATTTTCAGGAAAGGCCGTAGAGTTTTCAGGAACAATAGCAGAATGTTCTGGGACAGCCGTAGAATTTTCAGCAGATGTGGACAGCTGGGGCTTTTTCTTTCTACTTGAATCAATCCAATACGCCCTGTTCCTCTTTTCCGCTTCTTTCTCCAGCTTTCTTTCACAGATTCTGTTGTTTAAATGATGCAATAAGTTGTCTCTACGGGTAAATGGTGTGCCGCAAAACTCACATACAATTTTCTCTGTTGAATGCACAGAGTCTCTGTGTCTTTTTAAATCACTTTGCCGAACAAATTTTTTACTGCAGTCTGGACATTGATGGGGGGAAAATTTTTCATGAACTTGAAACGTATGTCGTTTTAATTTATAGTGTGTAATGAAATATTTTCCACAAGTATTGCAAGTAGACATAATGAAGCCGTAGAAATTATAGGATGTTTATTCACTTACTATTAAATCTTCAAACAATTTTTGTGTTCAGCTACCCTATAACGATCATGTGCACACCATAAATTCGACGGAGCGAATGGGCTATTTGAAACATGTTATCAACCCCGTCTGGTCTCCTTTTAAACTCCAGGAGGTGGATAGTACACGCCCCTCATCACTTATCATTGGTTGGCCTAACAGAAATCTGCACACGGCACGCAGGCTCATTAGCGAGCCTATTGGTGCGGATCTAACAATGACTCTCTGATCCTTCTCGCACACAATGACGACACAAGGTTCGTCAGAATATCTGGTCCCTTACCACCCACCGTTTTCCGAGGCATCAGTCTGCTAGTCAGACAGGGTATGTGAATAGATCAGCAGCAGGAAATCGTCCTGCCTATTAAGACTTCAGACCCACTGACGTCGAGACGAAGCAATGACACCCCAAAGCTAAGTGCTCTGCCTCCAAGCTGCTCTAATCCATCAAACTACATATGAATAGGGGATCAATGCCACATTGTTACAATACAATAAGCAAATATTCTACTGAATGGTCTCTATCGGGGTCTCACTTTTATCTGATAAAGAATCAAGACATGAAAATGCAGGATACAACATGATATGATTATTGACAGAGAAAAAATTCATGTGGAATAGCCTTTCCAACACCTCCTAACGAGGTGAAAAAATTTTCGAAAATGTGAACGATATAGGAATAAACCTTTATTCCTTTGAAGAAGATTTAAAAATATTTCCTCTCCTCATGAGCGATACAGTGTGTGAGAAACATATAGATTTGCTTTACATAAAAGATAGAGAGTTTGGACATTATTGTTTCATTAAAAGCTTATCTAGACTTGTTTCGAAACAACTCTCAAAACACCAACATAAAACGTACATATGTAAAAGATGTTTCAGTGCTTTCGAAACGGAATACAAACTTCTTCGGCACAATGAGATGTGTGTGGATAAAAGTCCTGCAAGGGTAGTAATGCCGTCAGAAACAAGTAAGTTTTTAAAATTTAAAAATGTTCAGCATTCTTTAAAAATACCCTTTGTTGTGTATGCGGATTTCGAGTGTGTAACTATGAAAACTGATACTTGTTGTCCTGAGGCAAAAGCTTTTCCTTTACCCATATTTATGAAAAACATGTCTCGATAGGTTTTTGTTATTTCATCAGTTATCATTACAAAGATCCAGTAGTATATAGAGGTACTGATGCCCCAAAAAATTGTATTGAAATGCTAGAAAAAAATGCTATAGAAATTGAAAATGTTTATAAAAACACAAAACCGTTATTACCACTTTCCGAATCAGAAAAGCAATTGTATGATAATGCTAAAAATTGTTATGTTTGTGATCAAACCTTTCGCGAAAACAATATCAAGGTTAGGGATCATAATCATGTTACTCAAAAATTTAATGGTCCTTGTTGTAATACTTGCAATTTAGCAATGAAAACCCCCAAATGTTTTGCCTATTTTTTCCCCATAATCTTTCTGGGTTGACGATCATATTTTTATTAAGGAGTTGGGATATGATAAAAAAACAAATTAATTTAATTCTGAACACTGAAGAAAAATATATTTTTTTCGGTAAACATATTTCAAACGATTTTCAGTTAAGGTTTTTAAATTCTTTCAAATTCATGTCCTCTAGTTTGGAAAACTTGATAAAAACATTAAAAAAAGATGAGTTTAAAAATATGAAGCATTATTTTGATTCAGAAAGAATAGATTTACTTTTAAGAAAAGGAGTTTTTCGTATGATTATTTTGACAGTTTTGAAAAATGTAAAGATACTTGTTTGCCACCTATTAGTAAATTTTAGAATAAACTAAATGAAGAGGATATAAGTGTAGAGGATTATAATCACGCCTGTAATGTGTTTAATCAGTTTCATTTAAATAATCTTGGTGAATACTGTGATCTATATGTAAAAACAGATGTCCTATTGTTAACCGATCTCTTTGAAAACTTTAGAAAAATATGCATGCAAACTTATAAACTTGATCCTTGTTGGTACTTTACCACCCCAGCTTTATCGTGGGATGCTATGCTATTACAACCTACTGTAGCTATCGAACTGTTCACAGATTACGACATGCTTCTTTTTATAGAAAATCGTGTAAGAGTCATATATAATATAAGTCAGTGTTGCAATCGTTATGCTATAGCTAACAACAAATATATGCCTAATTTTATTCCAGATGAGGAGATAAAATATTTAATGTACCTTGACGCAAATAATTTGTACTGTTACACGATGTGTAAATATCTTTCCTTAAAAGATTTTGTTTGGTGTGATGGCAATTTAACTGAACAGAATACTTTAAATTTATCAGATGACTCAGATGTAGGTTACATCTTGGAAGTGGATCTTGACTACCATTCCGTTTTGCATGACAAACATTCAGATTTTCCCCTTGCCCCTGAAAATAAACCCCCACCTAATTGTAGAGAACCTAGACTTTTAACTACTTTGGAACCAAAAACAAAATATATTCTCCATGATTCGAATTTAAAGCTTTATTGAAAATTAGGGTTAGGCTTGAAAAAAATTCATCGTTGTTTAAAATTTTTTTCAGTCGCCTTGGCTTAAAAGTTACATAGATTACAATACAGAATTAAGAACTAAAGCTATAAATGACTTTCTAAAGGATTTTTACAAATTAATGAAAAATAGCATATTTTGGAAAACGATGGAAAATGTAAGAAGAAGAGTAGATATACGTTTATGCTCAACAGAAGAGCAAGCTCGAAAGTTAACAGCGAAACCAAATTTTAATCGTCGTACAATATTTTCTGAAAACTTAATGGCCGTTCATCCTAAAAAAACCAAAATCAAATTCTTGAAACAGGTAGGAATGGCGATTTTAGACTTACCAAAAGTTCTAATGTATTCTTTTCACTATGAGTACAAGAAGCACTGTTACGACTCAAAAGTAAGGCTCATGTATACAGATACCAGGGACTGTTTTCGAATCCCGGAGAAGGCATGGATGCTTGTGTTGTAATCCTTTCTTCTGTCTGTGTTGTTTACCCCCGTGTTATACGTTCGGTGGTGCACGGGGTTTATAAATGTTAAAAAAAAAATAAATAAATAAAAAATGTATACGGACACCGATTCTTTTATATATGAAATAAAGACTGATGATTTTTATAGTGACATGAAAGACAATATTAACTTATATGACACTTCAGACTATGACAAAAATAACATTTTTAATTTACCTCTAGTTAACAAAAAAGTCATCGGGAAAATGAAAGATGAAAACAAAGGAAATATTATGACAGAATACGCAGAATTAAAATAGAAAATGTATGCCTACAAAACAAACTATAAGATTGAAAAGCGGTTAAAAGGAATTAATAATCAAACTTTATAAATAAAATTACATTTGAGGACTACAAAGTCTGTCTTTTTAATCAAAATTAAAATATGCTGACATGAACTTAATAAGGTCCAAATTTCATGCAATACACTCCATGAAGCAAAACAAATTTGCTCTGTCATATAAAGATAATAAAAGGTTTGTTAATGGTGATGGCATTACTACTCTTGCCCATGCATTTTGGTCGCTGACGAATTTAGAGCTATTCGATGAACATATGACATATAATCCAGTGATGTAATGAATACATAATAATTGGGATTTGTGGTAATGTAAATAAATGGATTGTAATGTAAAACGGAATACAGAATGCTGTTTTTGTAAATAAACAATTTACTTTGTATCTTTGCTGTACATGTGTAATCATTATGCTGAATTCAATTTTTCAACTTGTTGTTGTCTTGTAATGTAAATAAGCGATTGTAATGTAAAACGTAGTACAGAATGTTTTTTTTTTGTAAATAAACAATTTATACTTTGTATCTTTACTGTGTATGTGTAATCATTATACCGAATTAAAATTTGCAATTTTTTTTTAAAATAATATATAATAAATATTTTTTTAGTTTCTAATCAATTAAGAAAAAAATAATTAAACTAAATGGTTATTGCAATGAATAGTTATACAAATTATACTCTTTGGAAAAGGCAAAGAGTTTTCTTTAAACACATAAACCAAAAATTCTCTTAATTTTATACAAAATATATTTAAAATATCACTTATGCTTAACATACTTAGATAATTTGTTTGAAAAACATATACTGATATTTATCTTTTAAAATGAAACTATTTCAACATAAATTAAACTAGGAAGCAGTATAAATAAAATTAACTATATAACTATATGTATATATATATATAAAGTCCATTTTTTTTCAGATTTATAAAAATAAGCTTTTTAAAACCAAATCTTGTCGGAAACTTTTACAAAATATTTATACAGTATTTTTTTTTCTTACTTTTGTATGAAATGTACTTAAAATATCCTTTACGCTTAAACGTTCTGAGATAATTTTTTTTTAAAAAAATATATATATACCAACATTTATTTTTAAAAAGAAAGTATCTCAACATAAATTAAACTAACAAACAATATAAATAAAATTAACTCAAATTAAACATTTAAAAATCATTTTTCATTCAGATCCTCATAATATTCAAAATAATCAGGTGGACATAACATTTCTCTTACTTCTCTTAAAATATTATCTAAGCGAAGATTTTCCAAAAATTCTTGAGTTACATAATTTATAAGTTCCAATAATAAAAATCGCTTATTTTTTTTAAAAAAGATTATTATAAAAACATTCAAGAAAACGATTTAAAACATTCCACAGCCATCTAGTAGAATCAAGATCAGACAAGTTAAGACAAGTTAAATCGTAACCCGTTCACACAGATTACGAGTATACTACATCACATTTGTTATCAAAACAATGTAAATATGTTTTTTGTTATTTCATTTTAATTAAGAAAATGATTTTAAAAAATGTCGCTATCTGTTTCGCCTGCAAACTTAAATTCATTAGATTGTAAACCTAAGGTTTTTTTTAGGTCTGTATGCCTTCATAAGACAATGGTTAGCGTAACTGAAAAACTATTGTGCTATGGAGACATTTTGTCCTGAGGCTGCGAGTTTGAATCCAGATTTATTTTTTATTTGAGTGTTATTTTTTGCCACCATTTTTAAATCTAATAATTAGTGTATATTTTAAACAATAGGTGGAGGCCATGAGCACTTTTAACGTTCTAAACTTAAATTTTGTTACACATTTAAAAAACAAGTCAACTTAGCAGTAGGATAAAACAATTAAACTCGAACCCTACCTGCGTAGCCTACACTTTGAAAACCAAAACAAAAGCAGGTGAAAAACAACTCAACTCAGACAGAAGTATGATGGAAAACAACTCATCTCAGCAGCAGGAGTAAAACAACTCAACTCAGTGCCGCCTGCCCCGCCTTTACAGCAGAATCGGCATTTCTTATCTACTTGCCTCTTACCCTTACCTACCTCTGTGATACCTTAGAACAGTGGTTCATTAACTATGGTCCGTTTACCCCTGTGGGTCCATAGCGCTTTTCTGCGGGGTTCGAGGAACCTCTCATGTAACGTTGAGATTACCCTCTTTTACAGTCTCTGAAAGACCTCGTGGAAAAATTGAAACATGGGCCGTACTAGGCCTTAGTAATTAGTCCTTCCTTAAATTGTCCCCAGTGAAAAAACTCTACTAGAACGTGTATTTTGATTAAAAATATTAAGTCGGGGGTAATGTTTAAAATCTTGGGGGTCCTCGATGTCAAACTGATACATCAAGGGGGGGGGCGGTGATCGAAAGTTTAAGAACCGCTGCCTTAGCACATTTGTTGTCAAAATTCTGAAGAGAAGAGCTAAGTTGTAATAGAAACAAGTAATATAAAAAAATTAAGTCAATTCCTACTTAGTTCAAAAAATAAATTTTTTTAGTTAATTTTATTGAATAGTTTCAGTACAACTTTCAAAAATCAATTCTCCTCTGAATGTTTATTGAATCCTTATTATTTTAGCTCACACTCTCTATATATTTATCTTGTTCAAATTTTCATTCGTTGATAAAGTACTTTATATTCATTCAATCAAGCTCAAATAATCTTTTTAACTTGTAGTGAATGACACTTGATGTTAATACAGTTTTTTTTTTCAAATATTAATTTATTAATTAAATTTTATTTTTTAATCTTAAATTTTTCTGCGTTATTTCCGTCATAGTTACAATTATTTCTAACAGATGGCGCCAGTACGTTTTTCCTAATAAAGTAGGAATCGACGTAAAAAGTTTTTTTTTATGTTACTTGTTTTCTATATTAAAACTGGATATATTGCTCTTGACTGGCCGTCGTAAAAAGTAACTGTTAATGCGATGTGTGCGTATAAATCGCCTTTATATACGTATATAAAGATAAACATGTTTTTGATATTTAAATTATATTATAATTAGTTAGAGATTGCTTTTCTTAATTTTGAATATTTTTATATAATTTTATTAGAATGTTCTTACACACAAGTATTTTGTTCAAAACATAAAATCATTTTAAAACCAAAATTTCTTTTTTTTTTTCAGATACAATTCTTTTTGACAATTCTTACAGCTGGATGTATCCAAAAGAAGTATACTACAAAATAAAAATTAAAGTTTTGAAAGACATAGAAAATAATTAATGAATATTATATTAGTACAAGTTAGTCTCAAATTAAAACTGTTAGGATTTACCTTTGGAGTAATAGATAGTTATTGTTCGATTGTTTTTTTATTTATTAATATTTTAGAGAATATTTATGCAATTAGCCATTTTTAATAATTGCTTAACATTTGCCATAAAATAAATTATTTATTTTTTATTGTTGCACGCACAATTTCAATTAATAAATAAACTTACACGTGTCCAATATTTCTTTTTCCTTACACTTCTATAAAATTTTCCAATAATCATTTGCAATCAGTTATTACAATAGTTTGCTTAAGAAAAGTGTTTGATTAAATAAAAATCCATAGAAATGATTGTTATTTGCTTAATTTAATATGTGAACTTAATTCATATTTGACCGAAATGGATAATGAGATCAAGAAATTTAATGAATTTCGAAATAAAAATGGATGGGATTACTCAAAGATTCTTTAATGTTTTTTTCACATGCAGTTGAGCGAAATAAAACTGCATTAACGCAACTTTTTTATGTATTCTAAAATATTAATAGTTTAGAGCAGGGTTCGGCAACCTTTTAGCAGTGGCGTGCCGAACTAGTCTACCAATATGATTCAGCGTGCCAAACAGCAGGGCCTTTTCGAAGCAATTCGATTCCCACGATAATGCATACAGAGTCAGAGAATAGAGGTCAATAATATAGATTTACACAGTTTTATTATGTACTACTTTTGCATCATTTAAAGATGTTTCTTAACATAAAAATAAGCAGCATAAAATATAATAAAAATAACAATCTTCAACAAAAATAAAAAATTTAAAATTGTACATATATTATGCATTTTTCAACCTATTTATAATAAAATATGAAAGAGACAACATGAAATATAAGTATTTCCCTTCATTGTAGTTATATAAAAAGATAAATAAAAACTTTAATTCGATCCTAAAGCTTGTGTGCGCCGCTCTACTTTCATATCGCAAAAACAAGGGTATAATGTGTGAGTTTTAATTTGACACGATTCTGAGCATTCGGTTTTTAAACAATTTCATTGCGAGCTCGAAATATATTTCATATGAGGAAAGATTTTTTTACTTAGATATATGAATTCAATAGCGAAAAGCAGAATATATGTAATTTTCTCTATTCAAGCAATCAAACCTCTCCAGCAATGACATTCAATAATTTACAAAATATCTGTAAAATTATCTTCGGAGTTATCTTTCAATATTTTCTTAATTCCGTAAATGGCCATAATTCTGATGATGTTTGTCAAATAAGGTCCCTTACAAATTTATCAACTTCCATAAACTCAAAAATTGATAAAAAGATTGAGTAGTGCAGAGTGCCACTGAGAATTGTACCACGTGCTACATGGGGCACGCGTGCCATAGGTTGCCGACCCCTGGTATAGAGGAAAGTCAATAAATTCCCATAATCCCATTTCTAAATGAATATTTACTTATTGTGCTTACAACAATGTAAGAGCTACACAGGGACATTTTATGACTCTTTGAGGCCTTGGGCTCAGAGAAATCTTAAGATTTTTTAAGGCTCTCGGCCCCTATGCAAAAGTAGGCCCTACCAGCAATCTTTAAAAGTGGACAGTATATAGCATGCATTTTCAAATACTCGTTCAAACGGTAATTTGAAACAAATAAATATGCACGACTCACAATCTCAAAAACCTAGGCACAACCGAGGGCTACATTTCGAGTAAACGAGTTGAAGGATTTTTATAGTATTAGACCTAGGCGTAGACAGAACAACGGTCATCACATAATAATACTGTCTTACCACTCTTTTGCCAGTTAACATGCAGTTTGAAATTCCCCTGTTTTTCGGAGAATATATACGAGATTATTTCACCATTAAAATTATCCGGATCATGATCTTTTTAAAACAGAGTCGAGAACGAAACGAGGCTCCCATGGAGGGCAAGGCCTTGGGCCCATGCCTCAAGACGTTCCTGGTGCTACAGGGCATTCAAACCAGTCTCCTTCTCAAATCACACACTTTTTGCAACGTTATACAATCGTTCAAACACTCTTTGGATTCTTTTTTAGAAGGCTCTTTTAGCTTTATTGTTTGCATTCTCCATAACTTTTTCATTGATTTTCCGAAACGTTGCCCCTTGCGACGTTTGAAAGAAATAAAGGTAGCGTAATTTGATAAATAAAAATTTAGTTTAATTAAGTCACAGCTATTATTTACATTAATTTACATCTTAGTACAGTTAGATTATTTTAGAGTCCCAATTTCTATTGCTTTGTGAGGGAAGAGTCTTGTCGGTGTCCATTCCCCGCGAAGTTTCCGCTGGGACTCTCCTTTCTCTCTTGGCCCCCTCTAGGTTTTGGGGTTGACCGCTGTCGGCGCCTTTTCTTCTCGTTACATCCGGCCGTGGGTGGAGTGGGCTTCTCCTCGAGTCAAAGGTTGCCAGGGCTATCCAAGACACGTCCGCGCAATATATTAACGACTGCAGGTGTTTTTGCACATGTAGGGATCAATTCTCCTAAAAACTGATCCAGCCGTGGGATGGGAAGTCGAAGGTGTCCAAGAGCTCAAAGATGTGACGTTACACCCTTGAATTTCCTTTCTAGTCGTGGAAACAGGAAATCTCAGCAGAAGCTAGTATAGGGAAGTATGGCGGATTTTCAAGAGTGTGGTAACATTATGTTTTGCAAGGTAATTTTTCACAAATAATAACCAATGTCCAGGAACGTTAACATACAACAAAACATTCTTTTCAGCCCCTTTTTCGAGACGTTTCCTTTTGATAGCGTCTCGTAATTTACCAAGAATTTGCGTATGACATTCTTTATTCGCAGTCTTATCGTTTGGGATGAATGATTTTAAGATGCGTTCAATGTTTTCGTCAGAGTTGGATGTGGATTGCTACCACAACATTTGTGGAGACATGATAAAAACGCTTGCACCGTTAGAACACTTGCGATTTTTTTATAACCTCTCTTCCGTATGCTTTATTTTATAATTTAGATGTCCCAGAAAGTAATTTTCTAAGAAAAATACAGAATTTAATGTTTGCATGCAGCTTGTAATACGATATTTCCGCGAAAGCACCTGTACAAAACATTTTCCAAATGAAAAAACACCTGCTGTATTCATTTACAATAATAAATGATAGTTGCCCACCTTCTCTCCTTTTGAGAACAGAATCACAAAAATAATATTTTTTTTTTTTGAGCAATCATTGCTGCGCCTTTAGGTAGTCAATTTCATGAACTTTTTTATTCTATTTTGAATAAAACAAAAAGTACTTAATGAAGCTGTAATAATTAAAAGTATTTATCTTTGTTAGATTTTTGGGGGAGTTTTATTTTTACTTTTTTTAAAACTCAGATATAAAAAATACCAAGCAATAAAAAAACTAAAGGAAAAATCAAAATTTTTCTTAATAATTAAGGATTGACCTTGCATTGCATTTTCCTGAGAGAAACTTCTCGGGTCTCACTCACCTTTAACAGTAATTAAATTATAAATAATTGATTGCAGGTAAATTATAAATAATTGATTGCAAGGTTTTTTAATGAAAAAAGAAATATTCAAAACTAAATATTTTCAAATCGGCTTCAAACAAAAAATATTCAAATCGGTTTTAATTACGTTGTTTGTAATACTACGTTACTGTTTGTAATTTATAAATGAAATACATTGTGTTAACGAGACACGTGTGATTCTGCTGGGGTTACAAAAGCAATAGTTAATACAAGCACTTGTACAGGAATCGAGTGGATAGAAAATTTTCAAAAGATTATTCGAATAACACGGTTATAATGATAAAAACCGATGTCATATATGAAAGTATTCGACAGAATGCGATTATGTAACAAGATGTAGTAGACTTCATTGTGAAGAAATGACCAAGAGTGTAACACAAATATTATGGAAATAAACTTATTACTAATGTAACATATTTAAAAAAACATACATAACAATAATTAATTTTCAGGGAGAACAATAAAAATAATTCGTTAGTACAAGTGACTTTTCTTTTTCATTATGAAATCAGACGTGAATATTAACTTCGACCTTATTATAGCTATACGACCTGACCTTTAGTGTTGCCAATGCATAAAACCAAAAAATCTGTTTCCATTTCTTATATTTGTATCCATTTCTAAAATCTGAAAGGTACCAGAAAGTAATTTTCTTAGAAAAACACAGAAAGAGCACAGGTTTTCGAATTGTATAAATTTAAGTTGTGGTTTCCTAGTTAACCAATTTTCCCGGAAAATTAGATTTTCTATCATCATTACGAGTATATATCTTGTACTACCTCATAGCCTGAAGAAATCATGAGAAGACCCCGACGTAGAACTTTTTTCAACTTCATATTTTTAAAACGTTTCTTCGAATGCAACAAAATTCCACTGAGAGACGTTTTATTACTCTGAATGAGTTAATATATTTTAATGTTATAAGCATTAAAACAAGTAATATATATATATAAAAAAAAGAAATTTAAATCAATTTTTTCTACTTTGAATGGATGAAAATAGAAAGTATTTTATAAACGATTGAAAATTTGAACAAGATATATATATATATATATAGGGAGAGAGTGAAATAATAGTAGGAATTGAAAAAAGAGCATGATTTATCTGCATTGTTATAACAATGCACACTGGGTTTGGCTCAAAAACCGGTTTTCGACGCCAAATTTTATCGTTTTTAAACAGTTACATTGTTACAACAATGGAGACGAATCTAAATTGGCTTCGAAAACCGCTAATTAATTTAATTAATTAACGGGTAATTAATGAATTTTTTTTTTAAAAAACTGTATTAACGTCATCCAACAAGTTTAAAATATTTATTTGAACTTGATTGGATGAACAGAAAGTATTTTATTAACGATTGAAAATTTGAACAAGATATATATATAGGGAGAGAGTGAGCTAATAGTTGGAATTAAAATAATACTAAATTCAAGCAAGATTATTACAAAAGACCTAGATTTTGCAGCAAATCAAAAAATAGGTTTAAAAAAATTATATTGCCACCTTGAAAATAATAGATGTATCTCGCACTAACAGGGCGTTTTAAGACTTTTTGAGGCTCTGGGCCCCTATTCAAAAGAAGGCTCTACATCTGACACTTAAAAGCAGATTAACAGTAAGTATATGAGTATGCATGGCTGACATATCTGCTCGACCGACTTCTATTGTTCAACTAAATGAGTAATGAGGGTATATGGTGGTAGGCCCATACTTTGCGATCTTCAAATAACAATGCTGTAACCAATGGGCTCAATACATGACGGTCACATGATAAAGAGAAACACGTGTTCTCCATTGAACTCAAAGCAGACATCAAAACTAATTGTACTTGTTCTATTTGTGAAACATGGGTAAAATTTCAAATCTTATAATTAGGTAAAAATGTTCAAATGTTATACAGTAGAACGTCGTTTATCCGAACGTTTATTATCCGGAGCGTCAAATATCCGAACCAAAGTCCGGATCCGTTTTTAGAACAGTGCAATGCTCAATATTTGTTTCTTGTGAGGCCAAATGTGACGGGAAAACCCAAGGTGAGGGATATTTAGGGAATTTCAGCTGTGTGATTTGGAAAACATCTGCTTGGAATATTAGGTCCGTTTGTTTCCATGTCAGCTGATGTATACGTGCTCTTTTGTTGAGTTTTGTTGATGTAGAAACCTAGATGGCAGGCGATGCAGAAGACTGTGGATTTCAAATGCTAAATGATGACGAGATTGTAACTTCCGTGCAAGAAGAATCCTACCATGTCGATGATGAAACTGATGAAGACGAGGACAACAACAACGGAAGTAGCAAATGCTGACCCTTTTCTGCGTTAGAGAGAGCTATGGAGTGGTACGAACAACAATCAGAGTGCTGTCCTACTCAACTACTGCTGCTGAAGAGATTTAGAGACCTTGCATTGAAAAAACGAAAGTGTACAATGGTACAGCGAAAAATAAGTGATTATTTTCCCCAATCAAGGTAAAATTGCGACATTTTGCACCTATTTTGCTTTTTCTTCACAAGCACGTTTCTCGTATGTGATGATTTTCAATATTTGTATAGTGCCCAGTATCATATACTGCATGGATCGCATTCGGTTTTCGGTTATCCGAATAATCGCGTATCCGAACGGTGTCCCGTCCCAATTGATTCGGATAAACGACGTTCTACTGCAAAAAAAAAAAAAATTCTTCAAAATATTTTAAGACTTTAAAAATCTTATTTTATGCATGTACTTTAAAATCAAATGCAGTTTGTCTACCTATGTGCATTATAGCTGTCGACAAATTTATGTTTTTTAAGAGAAAGTTTCTGAAAAGATCAAAAGTTAGCAAATAACTGATTAGCTGGAAACACGTGATTGCCTTTATCGCGTGATTATGATGTCACATGAGATTTTTATTTAATTGGCTAATGTAATTATCATTATCATGTGGCTATGACATCATGAATTGAGCCCATTGGCATATAGATCTAAATTCTCAGTTTTTCGGATTATATGTCGCGGAATTACATTCGACCATTAAAATTATTTGGATCATGGTCTTATTGGCGCTTAGTCGAGAGCCCCCAGTTGAAACGTCCAGAGAACGTCCCTGCCCACTAAATCATACTCTAAATTGCTAAACATTTTTGGCCTTCTAAAGTTTTAATTGGATTAGGTGACATAAAAGATTGATTTTCTGTTTGGTAAACATTATAAATAATTTTAGATAGAATGGAAGGAAGATATTATTCTTAAAACCTCCTGATTCTTTAAAATCTCCTAATTTCCTCGCTGTGTACTGCGAGAATTATTTCAAAATAAATCATACAGAACGAGAATAACGTTATCTTCTGTAGAGTTGACGTTTGAAAAATGAGAGCTTATATGTCATCTTTGTCACTTGACCGTGGCTCAAAATTACGATTTCTATCATCAGTATCCCTCATGCCACATGAATTAAAAATTTACAAATTTTACAAATAACTGCTGACTAAGAGAATATTAGACAATTTTAATTTCAAGTGTGGTTTAATTTAAGGTATCCGACTACTTGCACGAAAAGTTTTTTTCAAAAAAAAAAAATGGAGTTATGGGAATTTTTTTGTGGTTTTCATATTTGTTTAGTACGTTTCAAGAAAAATATGCTAAAATTAAGAAGAGAAAAGAAATTATTATCACTTAAAATTGGTGAAAATTTACAAAAAATAACATAAACGGGGCTCATTGTGTACCAAAAGTTTACGAACAAATTTTTAATTGTTCAATTTTGATGTGTTGCTATGCTATTCATTTATGAAATGACCTTCAGGATAAGAGATATTTTTATGTTCACAAAAACTAGAGCACTTTATTTTAGTTATATGAAATTCTTAAAAAGAAAAAAAAAACAGTGATTATATTAACATAACTGTAATATTTGTAATAAAAAAGTGTTTGATAAATCTGAAGGTTAAAAGACTTCTACTGTTAAACAGAACATACACAAAAAATTTCAGTTAATTATTTTCAAAACTTTTTTCTTTTTTGGCAATTGCTGGCCTCGTTTGAGTATTTTCAAAAAAACACATTTCGAGTAAAACGTGTTTTAAAGTATGGCATATCTAGGTTAAAGTAATGGCATCTGCTTTTACTAAAACACTTGTAGTTTTTGTTCTATTGAACGGGAAATTATTATTAAGCTTAGTAATTTTTATAAAGCTAATAAAATAAAATTTAAAAAAATAAAATAAAATCTTAAAAAATGTCAATTTTTGGCAAAATACAAAATTTTAGGGTAGTTGGATACCTTAAACACAGTACTGGGCTAAATTGGAAAATAAGCCAAATCAAAGCATCTCAAACCTAAGTGATAGGAGGTTAAGTTTCCCTGCTATGCGGAAAACAGGAATTCTGCCAATATTCAACTATGTACAAAAAAGAAAAAAAGAGTGGGATATATTTCGGGAATTGTCCCTATGAACTACAACAGCGCCATCTGCAACGATAATTAGCTTGTTAGATCAGGATATGTGACCACACACAACTTTGAGCCAAGTGCTAATTAGTTTTTAAAAGAGTAATAATCATCAGAAAAATGACATTGAAATTTACAAGAGAATAAAGCATAAAAAGGAGTTTAAGATGCATTTTTTCTCTCGATATTTTCTAAGCGGATTTATTTTAAATTTATTAATAAATATTTTTTTCGAAGAAAAAACCAAGATCAACCTTTTGTTTCGGCAAAATGTTTTTTTAGATTTATTTATCTTATGTAAATTATTTAAGTCAAACCTATGCATCGTATTAAAATACAAGTAAAAAGTTATCAGCTCCGCTTATCGGTTTAAATTCCTCCTTTTATTGATAAAAATAGATAAAAGTAATATACATGGTAGCGAAAGTTGCGAAATGAAAGCGTATTTTTGATAAGGTTTAATTGACCTCCGACCTTAGTTCTGGGTGGGTGGGGTGTGGTAGTGCTATAAATGTATTGAACTGGTTATGAGCAGACTTTGAGTTATGTGTAACTGAGATCTACTCAAGCAAAGAGAGCGCGGACTGTATACTTTAAATAATGATGGTTTATTGAGCGACGGTTGGTACGTCGCTCCTTTGGTTGGTTACAAGCATACTGAGCGTAAACAAAGAGGACTACTAGCGCCCTCTGCACATACGGGTCGTAACACTGGGGTTAATACACAAATTGACAGCAACAGTTTAAGAAGTTCAGTTTATTTCCTCCTATAGAAAGAATCTTCACTTTTTGTTTTCTAATATATTTATTTTATCAGTGTTTGTGTGTATGATTCCGAATTTGTAATTATTTTATTTAGATAATCAAAAAGTAATATTTTCGGAGTCTAGTTTATTTCTATAAGCAAAAAGTTATTTTTCTCATTAACACGTATTGAAGGATTTTCTTAACGGTACCAGGACAGGTTCGAAAGAGTAAAATGACAAAATAAAGACTCTTTGTTTATGGGACGTACATATTTAAAAATTTCCAATAAAGTTAATAATTTTTTGGGATCTAATAAAGGTATTTATTCTGTAGAAATACAAAAATAAATTTTTAGTTAAATTTTTTTTCTTTTTAGTTTAGGTTGGACATAATTTTTGAGATCTCATAATACATACTTATGTTTAGGTACCATTTTTTTAAAAAGTATCTCTTAAATATGTAAAATATTTTAGCACATATATAAGACAGTACACAAAGTATAGTAAACCTATTTTTTAGTAAATATTAAGATAGTTTCTTTAAAAAAAATTATAAAACTTTGAAATTTCCAAAATTTTTAATTTTTTCCCCTTACTCATACATAAAACTATTTTATTAAAAACCTATGTGCTACTTTGACTAAAAAAATAGGTTCACTATATGCACAGGTATCCTGTATAGAAGTATAAAAAATTTGGAACCATATAGGGCAATAGTTTTTTTGAAAAGTGTACCTAAAAGAGCAAAAAATTATGCTTTGGAGAAAAAATGTAAAAAACTTAACAATACAAGCGTTTGTTTTCATTTTTGTCAATCACTTTTTCATATTTTAAGGTTATTTTATCAACGAACATACAAGTGTTATACATTTTCAGATTCAGAAAAATATACACTATTTTTTAATACTAAAATTTTAAAAAATTCGATTTTTTTTAATGTGTATGGTGTTCTGGTTCTCGTAAATCATTCACCTGATTTCTCGAACTAAATAATTTTTCAAGTTTTAAGGTTTAGAAAAAGTTTTTGCGTATAGCCATATATGTTAAAATATAAAATCCCTACAAACATAAAATTAATTTTAAAAAAAAAATCCAATTTTAAGTTAATTAGTTTAAACCGAACACACATTTAATAACTTTTATGTGTGTTTAAAAAAGAAGGAAAATAATAAATGAAATAAAAATAACTTTTTCTGAAGTTTTTTTTTTCAAAAAATTATTAAGATTATTTTACGAATAATTTATCAACTCTATGAAATGAAAATCGAACCAAAATTTTAATGATAATCAACTTTGATTGAAAGAGCTTTTAGAGAACTAAACCTGAACTATAATTTAAGCGAAACTCAATAATAATTATAGAATGGCAATAACTAAGTGAATGATGCAAGAACTTCGTTTGCTTTCATTTCGAAAAAAAATTTAAGTGAGTTTTGAAAGAAGCATTATTTTTTAATGTGTGAAAATTGTCAATAATCTTTTTTTTTATATATAATTTCTATTTAAAGAAGTAAACTATATGAATTTTTTTTTAAAAAAAACTATATTCAATTTTTTTAAAAAAACTATATTCAATTTTTTAAAAAAAACTATTTTCAATTTCTTTTTTTTTTTCTATCTATTCCAGTTTTTGAAAACGAAACATATTTTCCTTCCATTTTAAATTGACATTTTGATACAGTCCGTTTTTTATCACATACCTGAAAACAAATAAATTGAACGTAGCAACAGTTCTAGCTGCCAAGTTATGTCTGCTAATCGGGAATTTCCCCGTTTCGCTTATCTTTCGTCTCTGTGAGCTACAGAACGCAGTTGACTATCACAGATCGTAACGATTTGTTAGTTGGTTATACATTTGAAAAAAAAGCTGTCATATTTGATGGAAGTTACGAATCCATGAAGGTATGCGAGTGTTACTTATTTTTATCAAATCGAATTGATTGTAGTTTATTTAAAACGAAGGCGTTATCCACGAGAATTATTTTGAAACTAAATATGTTCGAAATTGTGAAATAATAAGTAACCAGAGTAGGAGGAAGTTGCGCGCGCATTCGAGGTAAAATCAATTGAAAAATTGTTTGTATAAACCTGTCCTCTGTTAATAATTATTTAAAATATATGTTATTATTACCAGATATTGAAATAGCATGTTGATATGTTTTTGCTTGTTTTAAGAATTGCTTTAATATTATGTAAATATAATATAGAATGGTTCTTTTTTCCCTCAGAAAAAAAAACATGTTTTCACAAAAAAATAATGATAAATATTTTGTATTAAAGAATATACACAGTGTTGACGGGAGATTTTGTGTTTGCAACAGTAATTTATTGTTAGCATTAAATTGTTATGAATACTTCTTTTTCAATCGTTAGTAAAAAATTTTCTATTCATCCAATCAAGTTGAAATTATTTTTTTTAACTTGTAGTGGATGACACTTGATGTTAATATAGTTTTTTTTAAATCTCAATTTATTAATTATCGGTAAATTAAATTAAATTAATTACCATTTTTCGACGCTAACTTAGATTTTTGTAGATTGTTGTAACAATGTAATTGTTAAAACAATGACTAAAGTTGGCGTCGAAAACCTGTTTTTCAGCGAAACTAGCCCAATCGGATGGGCATTGTTACAACAATCCAGACAAATCATGCTCTTTTTTCAATTGCTACTATTAGTTCGCTCTCTCCCTTATGTATATATATATATATATATGTGTGTGTGTGTGTGTGTGTATCTCTTGTTCAAATTTTCAATCGTTAGTAAAATACTTTCTATTCATCCATTCAAAGTAGGAATTGACGAAAAACATTTTTTAAAAATAACTTGTTTGAAAATTTTTCCTATAAATTGATATTTAAATTGGTTACTTCATGCAAAAAATTTTATACCCCGGAAGTCTCAAAGTTGTTTCACATTTTTTTAAAAAATAAAAAAAAAATTCTATAAAAAAATAAAATTACATTCAAGTTTTTATTATTTTTTTTATCTAATATTTGTGACTTATCCTTTTCAAATTTTTTATATAAAAAAAAAACAGCTAACCCCCTTATAGCACGACACTTCTACAGTACGGATTTCGCTCTAACATGGTTTAAATTTTGGAGACATCTTTGTATAATTCGGATTCAGTTCTAGTATTGGTTAAAATTCGCTGCAACTTGACATGTAATAAAAATAAAAGCGAACTTCATCAAATTTCAAATAAGGGAAATCCCCGTACAACATCTTAAAAAGCACGATAAAGCTTCAGGTGGAAACAGATACCTCATTTGTCATTTTTCTTTCAAACGCGTGTCAGATTTACCTGCAGAATTTCCGTGGGTTATTAGCACTCAAAGTTCACAAGTTACAATTTTAATTTTTTTCTTTCTGATGGCTATGTGGATTCAAAATGTTTGGGTAAGTAGTGCTCTACTTTTTTTAATCTGGGCGTTGGCGCGCATTCGTTAATGGTGACGTTAATGGTCGCTCGGGGTGACTGAGTCACCCCAATCTTTTTTAATAATTATTTTTATTTTACACGATAAAAATTGTAATTCCAGTGAACAATTTAGTTAAGAGAAAATATTCTTACCTATTTTTAAGGACTTTTCAATTGTTCTTTAATAATTTGAGAAAAATATCAATCAAACTAAACCAAGAAGATTCGAATGTGCGTGACTTTAACAAAAGACACAAATCACAGACACTTTTCACTAACATTACAGGAGTGTTATTTGCCGGCAAAACTGCCATATTTTGTTCTAGTTATTGTAATTATATTGTCCTTTGATGATCGACAAACATCATCTTAAATTTTTCTTGCTTGTGTCTTTTTGACAGGGTAAAGTGTGTCGTGATATATTTGTAGCTTCATACTTTTTTTGATGAAGTTCTTTAGGTAGCATTTGGAAATTTTCCATTCGTTTCGTGTCCATAGATTTTCTTAAATTTACTTTTGCTATCATGATCAATATGCAATATTTCAGCAGGTTCTTCCCTTGCTTGATCAGTTTCAACTTCCTTCAGTAGAGATCACAGATGCCCATTTATTTTTATTTACTGCTCATTTACATTTATAAACCATAATAAGTTGTACAACACAGCAATTAAAACCACTAAATTGCCCACAGAGGAGAAATGTAGCATGTTCATAGAAAATATTTTGGTTCAAAAGTGGTCGGCGGTGAACTCAGTCAGATTGTAAAAAAAAACATTTGCCACTCCCAAAAAAGGAGGGAGATATGTGACTAAATACATCTTAGTTTCCATGAAGTTTGTCAAATAGGAAGATACTGTTAAGATAATCCATATAATACAGTTTTCCCAGAATTAACGATTTCGTGAACCTGGGGTGACCCTGTGCCCCGCGCGTCCGCTCTTGGATTAAAATAAATAATTATTATTTTTGTTTTTCTGAATTTTAATCTATAATCCTAAGCTATGTCTGGCGAAAAAAAGACAATAATAGAGATAATACATAGGGACTGTTAATAGTGCTTGTATACAGTGGCATAACGAAGAATATTACAGCCCCCTGCAAAGTCAGATTTCCGGTCCCAAGCTGGATCTTATAAAGGGCGTCAGTCAGACTTTGAGCCCTTTAGAATCCTGCTCCCTCTAACATCCCACCCCGCTACGGGGGTTTAAGGAGATGTACGTTGCGCGACTACTTTTATATATAAAAATAGTGATAACACGAAGAAAACATTTTTTAATACGCATTAGTATGCATTACTTTTTATGAGTGCGAGAGATTTATATTAATGTCACATTTACAGAAAACGCGAGGGCTATTAGCTACGGACCTTGCAATTTCGGGACACCTGAGCTGATACCCCCTCTCCTAACTACCACACCAACTGGATTATACCTTAATAAAATTTTAATAAGGATATTTATCTTGATTATTAAAAAAAAAAATTTATTTTGTTTTAGTTTTTTTTCCCGCCGTTTTACACGGACTTGCCTAAGATGGCAATTTTTTGAAATGTAACTCCCATGTTTTGCTGAGGTTACTTGTATATATCAAAATTATATATATATATGGGGAAAAAATTAGATTTGAAAGTCATGAGTATGCAAAGAAAAATCTGAGAATTCATGGGATATTAAACGCAATAATAATGTATTAAATACAATATGTATATGTAAATTATAATAATTTAAAATAATAGTAATATTTATTCATTTTCGGTTGGTGTATGTGGATGACTCTTCTTAAAATTTTATTTTCATTTCCAACAATTTTAGGGTGATTATTTTTATTTATTTATTTTATTTGTTTATTTGTAGTTTCTAAATAAAAATTATTTTTAAGGTATCCGACTGGTTGCGACAACTTTAAAAAAAAAAAAAGAGATACGGGGATTTTCTTTGTTGTTGTTATTTTTAGATATGTTTAATGCGTTTTAAGAGAAATGTGCTAAAATTAAGAAGAGAAAAAGAAATTATTATTACTAAAATGGAAAGAAATAGGTAAAAATTGACAAAAAATAGCATAAACGCGGCCCATTCTGCACCAAAGGTTTATGAACAAATTTTCAATTTTTTCAATCTAATGTGTTGCTATATTATTCAATTTTAAATTACCTTCAGGATAAGAGATATTTTCTTTTTTACAAAAACTAGAGCTCTTTATCTCAGTTATTAAATGAAATTGCTTAAAAAAACAGTGATTATATTCACATAAGGGACTGTAACTTTTGTAATAAAACAGTGATTGATAAATCTGAAGGTTAAAACAATTCTACTATTATACAGAACTTACAGAAAAAATTTCAGTTAATTATGTTCAAAACTTTTTGAGCAATCGCTGACCCCGTTTGATTATTTTCAAAAAATCACATTTCGAGTAAAACGCGTTTTAAAGTATGACATCTTGGTTAAAGTAATGATATCTGCTTTTAGTAAAACACTTGTAGTTTTTGTTCTAGAGAACGGAAAATGATAAACTTTGTATTTTTATAAAGCTAGTAAGATGACCCATAAAATAAAACCATAAAAAAAAATTGTCAATTTTTGGCAAAATTGACAATTTTAGGGTAGTCGGATACCTTAATCTTATATATTCCATTTCTTTTTGTTGTCACTTAATATGTTTAACAATCAAACAACTTAGCTTAAACCAAACTACTAAAACTTGCCGCCTCTCCGGTATAGTGGTTAGTGACGCTGACAGCTTTGCCATAGAACTTGGTTCGAATCCCGGAGAAAGCATGAATGTTTGTAAATGAGTAGTGCCTTTGCGGCTTGGGGGTTCTCTTAATAGCCGTGGAGCCGCAAGTCCTCTCGTGAAGTTGGTGGAAGGGGTAAGAGAAGTTTTGAGGACCCTGACCACACCTCCAGGGTGTTCTCCCTCAAAATTGGGGTGGAACTGAGCCAAATCGTACTGCTACCTTTATGGTGCTCAAAGCTACACCTAACGACAGGCGTACATCTAGCCCTTTGCCGTGATGCATTTCGTGGGCCTTGATCTGACACCACGTCAGACAGGTGGCATTAGTAACAACCAAAGCTTATAATGTCATATTCTCTTGTTACATGCCTAACAAGATTACAGGGGTGTTTAAATACTAAAGATATGACAAAACACTCACAAATACAAACAAAAAAATATTGACTTTACATGAAAACGCTGCGATTCTAAGACTGGACTCGGAAAATTGAAGATCTCATTCCGAAACTTGTCGCTACCCGTCGGTCACGTGTGTGAGAGGGTTCGAGTAAGAAACGGACATGATCTAAAGTTAACTACTTTTTATTCAGCCTTTAGTACTTATGAGAATGCACTCTCATAACTAAACTCGAGGAACAATAAAACTTATCAATCCTATTAGATATATGGAATCGCTTATCTTAATTATTATCTTGAACATTCCTGTTTCCAATTTGCTAATTCGTCAGACGTAAAGTGGGACATCTTCCACCTTTCAATGAATTCTTCCCTATAAATTTAATGTTATGAAGTGCGACCATTGGTCGCTCCCATTGTGTTTTCCGCTTAGAGAGAGAGAGAATCAACTTTCAACCATCCCCTCGCCTACTCAACGACTGGCACTTAAATAGTTTGCATTTGTATAAAATCAAGTCATCTAAGAAATAGGTTTTCAATTAAAATCACAGTTAAAAAGAGTATTTTCGCTAGAGGATTAGTAGAAGCCCGTATAAAACCCGTTACAAGCTGACATAGATGAAGCTGTATTAATTGATTTAATTCAGTAGCGCAACAGTCTATGAGAGTCAAGGCCTACTGTGCCCATATCAGTACACGTGACCTTGGACTCTGAGGTGCATGAGCAGATGTTCCGAGCAGGTGGTCAGTCTCACGCGAAAAGTTTTAATTAAGTACGAGCTTAAATTTATGATCGCGATTGAATACTGTCAGACTGGCTGCAGTTTAATCCCAATCTTATTTTTTAACTCAATATTCACTGAATTTCAATACATTGCTTATAGTTACTGCCATTTATGTGTATCATGTTTTCCTTCTAAGGTAGCACTTAAATTTTGTAGCAGCATCCAAGAAAAACACCAAGTTAGTTTAAGAAGAGAAACCAATTAGATCAAGAGATGCCAACCTCTACTTTGTTCTTTTATTAATATACGTTACGAGGTACGTGCATGCACATGCTTCGGGAGGGGGGGGGGGTTATGGGAAAAATTAACTCTTAAATTGTAGATTTGGAATTTCTAATGATATATTTCCTGTTATTCTACTCACCTGATGCAAAAATTTTGAAGTGAAAACTTCTTTAGCCGCGTTGGGCACTTTTTGGTAGGGGAAAATCTTATGGGTTCGCGTCACCGACATGCTCTTGACTGGTGCAATCGCAGTGTGCTGTGCGCCTTAGACACTTTTTGGATGGGTGAAATCTCGTGCGTTCGCGTCACCGACATGCTTATAGCAGTATATCTGTAGCTATACAGCTGACGTATAGTACTGTGTATATCTTATAAGTGAAATTGAATGGATTCTGTGAAAAGTTCAGTGTGTATATACTATGCATTGTTGAAATAGTCTTTTTGTTTGATTATTATTTGAATCGTTTAATTGAAGAGTCATCGTGCGGTACAATAGTGAGTACTAAATAAATATACTAATATTTTTAAGATAAAAAAATATATAACAGAAAATTATTTTAAATACTCGTATTTATTTTGACGTTTGAAAATTTTGTATTATTTATTTTCTAATATTTAACCTCTGCAATGCATCACACAATTTGGATTAGTATTTCACAGTGGCTTAGACGTTTTCTTTCTACCGTGGTAAAACAGACTTCTAGTTCAATCAGATTTTTATCGTGGATTTTGAAATTAAAAATTTAATAAAATCTAATAATAATTCAAGATTAATGTGTTGAAGTTTAAAATATGCTATTTATCACAATACTCGAGATACGTCACACTTCATTACTTCACATATGGACATCCATTCTAAATTCACTAGAAGCATTGGTGTTAATGTTTCTGATGTAGACGAAACATGCGTTGCTCGTTGCGATTCCGAGAATGGGCTATACATATTAATGGTTGCAGTTTATATATTTCGCCTGGAAAATCTATGAGAGAGATACAACAATTTTTACACGAAATTTTGATGATTTATACAAAAGAAGGTTCTGAAATACTCGAAAAAATATTTGGCGAAAAATAGATAGTGTACCGATGATTTTAAGTGGAGACTTCAATATTAACTTTGCAGATGCTAAAAATCTACCACTAATTGAATTTCTAAATGAAGCACTTAATTTAAATATGTCCAATGATCGAAAACTCAGCACTACAAAATATAAAACGACGATCGATGCGGTTTTTACGCGATACTTAGATAAATTTGAATCAAACATTTTCCTTTCTTACTTTAGTTACCATAAGCCTATTGTATCTTTTTTAGAACAAAATGAAATAATTGAAAGTACAAAAAGTCTCAGTATTGTTGAAATTAATGATGACAATGATGCAAACAATTAAAATAATGTTAAAAATCAAGTACATTGAAATTTAAGTAAATACAAATACTATCCATAAATAATATGAGTGTATATTAATTGTTATTTCAATTGAATTGTATTTATACTGTGTCATGATCTTGTACAGCCGTAATATATTTGAATAATAAAAAACCATATAAACATGCATATAATTGTTGCTCGGAGTGTCAATAGATGTGAAAACCAGATTGATGTTGATAATTTTAATTCAAACATTATGAAATTTCAAATTTTAATACTAAAAGTTCTAAGTTTTCACTTCTATCGGCAGTCTCTTTAACTGCCAATTTTTTTTTTTAAATCTTCATTTTACAGGTCATTGATAGTTTTTCTCTTTTCTGTCGAATTAAAATGTGTATACCTAACTTGCGAAATTTCACCGTCTAAGTGTTTTTGTTGTCAGAAGATTCTGTAAAATCATCTCGTGTCAGTGGCGCACACAAGGGTTTCCCGTGTTTGACCCCCCCCCCCCATAGCTCTTGATTTTTTTTCAGATTGTTTATAATCCTGTGTATATAGGAAACGTTAAATTTAATTTAAGTATTTTTATTAACAATTAATTTTATTAATTAATGCTAATTATTTATTCGAAAATATTTGACTGTTTGTTACGAAAATCGACAAAAATCACAAGAATATGTTGGGTGGCGTATTGGACCATGATACCAGAAAGATAGACCTTTCGACCCTGGACAGCCTCCCCCGCCGTTGAAAAATTCCTGTGTCCGCCACTACCTCGTGTAGTTTTTATTGCAGATTCATGCTTCGTAATTCATAGAAATAAATAATCGCCAATAAATCTATTATAAAAATTCAAGGTATAAAGAATCAATAATAAACCTACACATGTTTTTAATGTATGAGAAAGAGACGCGTTTCGAAATAGGGTATTAGGATTTATGAATTAGATGTTATAAATAAAAGAAATTCGAATTATGAGTAGATATCAATTTAAGTTATTACATATATATATATATAATCTTTAACTTTTAAAAATACACATCTTCCATTCTATTGATACCGTCATACCTCTGACTTTACACTGTTTTATTTACTCCAGCATAATTTCCCTTTTGGGAAAAATTCGTTAACTTAGAGATAAATGTCATCACAACGAATCGTATTCCAAAAAAAAGATAAGACAGTTATACTTTTTAAAACAAATTTCTTACATTAAAAAATATTAGTTCCATGTTAAAAATGCCATTATGTTTCATCCACGAGAATCACAAACTCTGACTTGGTAGCTTAGTAATGAATTGTTCGAATAATTTAAAGTTACTCAGCTTTTGGAAACTTTCTTCAAATGGTATCACTCAATTAAATTGGAATTTTATACAGTTATGTATATTATATATACTGCAGCAAATAACAATGAGATTTATCACTTTGAGCGAAGTTTCCTAACCGTTGGTCCGGAGGTGAGCAAAAAAATTTGATCGGTCCTCGGAAATTTTTACCTGTTTCGTGCGATATTTTTATTTTTTTTATTTTGCATTTTTGTTATAATTTTAGGATCTAGAATCCATAACTTTTTCTTTGAAAATTGGCAACAATGGAGTTTGCACACATTTGTCACATCTTGCACTTTTAACACGCTTTCATAAGCTTCACTTGTATGTAACGGAATCTTGAACTGGATTTTCACCCTCTTTGAAAAGTCAGAATAATCAAATTCTGCTCACTTGTCCAGGACCGATGACAATACAATAATTTAATATTTCTGTTCCATTGTCCTGATCAGAATTAATAATTTCCCCATTTTCTTATCCCATCCCGCATCTGGCGACTAATTTCAGGTCTCATTTCCAGATTTGGTGACTAATTCCAGATTTCGCGACTAAAAGATTAAGTTACAACTCAGTTCGATTAACTATAAAAGGGTGTTTTTTAGTTTTTATAATTTATTTTTTAAAAATGGGCAGAGTGATCGTAGCTACGAAAGGGTGGCGATAACTCTACCGAGCAGAAAAGTAAAATGTACCCAGCTGTGTAAATAAAGCAGTCGCTCTCGCGTTTTGCTCCGAACACATGCGCTTTAAAGCCGGTGCATTTATGATCTTGAGTTCTCCAAATGCACTAGTTTTGTGTGCTGGATATATTTCAGTCGGCGTTGAATTGTAAAGTGTGTATTTACAGCCGGCTGAAAACAATTTATATATATATAAACAAGTTCTGGCAAATATAAGAGTAAATCAAGTGATAATTTTTAATACTTATATAGGCGTTAAAAAAATATAATTTTAGCCCCGTAAACAAAGCTCACTGTTCGAGTTTTTTAATACCAGTTCAACAAAAATCAACTGACAGCGATTGAAAACTTGTATGTCCACCAGAAAAACAAGTAATATAAAAAAATTTAAGTCAATTCCTACTAGATCAAACAAAAAAATTTATTTTAGTTACTTTTTATTAAATAGTTACAATTAATATAAATATGTATATACATATGACAGAGTCACAACATTAAATGGCAATTAATTTCTATTAAATATCTTTAAAAGTATCGTATTGTCATCCAAAACAATCGTGTATATGAAATTTCAGCTCAACTGACTGCTTTTTGAAACGTGAGAAGAAAAAATCTTTAAAGATTTGACCCATGTCGCTAAAAATGAAGCCAACGTGGATGTATCTGTAATTCTTTAAAAAATTAATTTCAGTCAATAATTTTAATTAATTATAGTTAAATTATCGTATTGCTACCCAAAACAATATTGTATAGAAAAGTTTAGCTCAAATGAGCGCTTTAAAATATGAGAAAAAAACCTTTTCGAGTTTTGACATAAGTCATCGAAATGGTCGCTAAGTCGCCAAAAATGATGCTAACGTGGCTGTATTTGTAATTCTTTGAATAATTAGTTTTAATCAATTAATTTTCATTAATTATAATTAAATTACTGTATTGTCATCAAAGTAATCGTGTATATAAAATTTCAGTTCAATTGAGTGCTTTAAAATGCATTTTATTAACGATTGAAAATTTGAACAAGATAAATATAGAGAGAGTGTGTAAACTAATAGTAGGAATTAAAAAGGGGGAAATAATTTATTAGGTGTTATATATATATACAATCATGAAACATTTAAACTGTGTGTTTTTATATTCTTTAGTCCAAACAGACATACAAAAATGTAGAACAAATGCATCTTTTCCCGATAAGTTTTTGTAAATTATGTTATGAAACCATCAAAATATAACAGCATTTGAAGCCTAAACATTACGAGCTAGAAAATAAACCATGTACATAGTAGAACATAAAAAAAAAAAATTGAGAAATAGGTTTAAAAAACCGAAAACATTCAAACAAAAAGTTTTGTAAAGTAAAAACCAAAAAACATATTACTGGAGAAATATATTTCTCTACTAGAAATTCGGTTAGAAATGTTCGGATCTTCTGCTGCTGATAAAATCTAATCGATTTTTTTTATCCAATCATACTCAAAAATAAGAATCGAAACTATCAGGATGTGGAATACAGTTTATTCACAAGATAATGGAACCAAGATATTTTGCAATACAGTTGATAAATTAAGCAATATTTCTTAAAAAAAGCCGTATTAGTTTGATAAGTCAGATATATTGATATTATTTTGGAAGAGTTAAAATATTATATGCTTCTGTAGAATTGATTTCATACACTATACGTGATGAAATTCTTAACGCAGCCCAATTTTATATTTTTAACATTCTTTAGAATTGGAGAAACTCCATAAGTGTGTGTACAGATTAGGTGGCTAATATGATTTGCAAGCATTGTGACATTACAAAAAGAATTCAGCAAGTAGCCAATTCTGATTAACTAATTATATCCACTGCATAATTCGCAAAGAACATTTATTAGCAAAAAGTCTGTCCACAGAATTAAAATTATTAACTTTATAAAAAACCGATATAATTATGGCATCCCAATGAAAATACACGGTTATATATGTATAGTCAAGACTATACTATATATTTTTTGTTCATTCATTCTTCTTCGAAAATACTTTTCCAAACTAGAAGAAATCATGCATACATATATCAAACTAAACAAAATGCATTAAGTGAAGGAATTACATTTTATTTAACATTTAAGGCTATATGGTATCAATCTTCACAATTTTTTTTTATTTTTAATGTTTGATATTTAGTTTTAATTGTATTTTATAAAGGTTAATATTTATGATGATCCATACAAATTTTTTTAATTTGTTGCAAAATGTTTGTAAAATCTAAATTTTTGAACTTTTTTAAGCATTTTTATAAATGTTTAAAGCTTTTTTAAATATGTCTCTTTTCTTTCAAAAAATTTTCCATGTACCATATAATACACTACATAAAATGAGCGTGGGTTTTCTTCTGCTTCCGCTCTTTAATTTTTTTTTATAGTTAAACTTCTAAAAATTCTCAAAAAAACATTAATTTTGATTTTGAAATTTTTTAGGAAAAGTACTAAATATTTTCGAGCTAATTCCATGCACAGTTTGACAAAACATACATTTCAGAACACGTATAAAAATTTCAAACCCTTACTTCAATTATTAAAAAAGCCTTAGGGTTTTGAATAACAGTATATGTACAAAAATTCAACATGGAGAAAAATGAGTTTGAAGTTTTCATTTCATGAATGTATGATATAATATTCATCGAATAGTCTGAAACTTTTGTGAAATGTTAATCAGCGTATTTAAAACTGCTTACCATAAAAATTTGCACAAATGTAGAGCAATTAAACAGTATACTGTCATAGTGAATATACAGAAGAAAACGAAATAAATTTCATAAAACTTTATCTTAATAATTATAAAAAAATAAACACACACAGAGCTAATTCCATACTCAGAGCTAATGCACAACATGTACAAATAATGTTTATGCCTTTATTTTTTTATGTCCGTGACTTTAAAAGCCTTCGCATGTTAAATTTTGTACACGAATGAAAGCAAAATCAAATATCAATTTATAAGTAAAATATATCAAAATCTAAGAACTGCATGCGTGCATTGTTTAAATAAATATCTTAAATATTTTAATAATAAAAGTGTTGAATTTCACACACACATGGGATATATATATCACCAAAAACAAATATATAAAAATGGGGGAGTTTTTCTCCATTTTTGCGAATTAAATTTTTAATTATCTGATTATCAAAAAGAGATTTAGCATTTGTGCTTTGGAAGAATCCGTTTTGAAGTTTTAATTTCATTCATAATCATAAAAAGCCCGCACAACTTTTAAATCTTGACCAAATCCATTGCTCTTCAATAAACAACTCACAAACTAGAATTTTTGCATGAATTGCGCAATTCTTTCTTGAAATTATTTTTTCTGCATATATAATGTCAGTCTCATTGACGCGTGGTAGAAAATAATTAATTCATTTTTATCAGGCTCTTTTCTAGCAGATAATCTGAAATGTGGTCGGGGTAGTTGCTGTTCAGCAACAAATATTGCTCCATAACTTGATAAAAAATACAGTTAAAGCTTTGAAATTTTGCAGGCATATTTATAAAGATTCGAGGTATCAAATAAGCCAATAAAAAATTTCGACAG